>JARACY010001241.1:0-63098 GCA_029255725.1 Scrobipalpa atriplicella | reverse complement strand
GACAAAGCAAAGAGCACATACAGATAACTAGTCATACAGCCTTTTTACACTCGCCGGGAGGCGCAGAAGGCGAGTGTGGCAACAGTTTTAATACACACACAGCCATATTTTTTTTTTTCTGAAAATTATTTTCTTAGTAGTTCACATGACATTCCAAATTCAAATCACATAATAACCCTTGGGCTATTAAGGATTTCCATACAACTTTAAATCCCTTGGGATTATTTTCTTGCTTTAAACGCAAGTTCCTTGATACATTATGTTGATATAATAATGCAGAGGTGTGTAAAATAACTTTCACACATCACTTGCCTGAGTCCATCACACGGATTAGCCAGCCGAGCGCACTCGCGAGTATGCCCTTTGTTTTTATCCCTCTGCTCGGAAGGGAATCTTGTTATTCCCGGTGTTATGAACTTGTTTGTATTCACTGTGAATGGCTGGATATGGGCTGACTTCCACTGTTATATTACACCGGGTCGATAACGTGATATCACGTTCGTAAACGTACTTTTTTGCAAGTTCGCTGAAATAAAAAGAAAATAATATGTTATGACATCTAATGGAGGGATATACAACGTGTAACAGAAAGGGTATATGCATAGAGAAAATTGCTGCGATGAAAACGGGAGTATTATATTTCAAGTGGAATCAAGTACAGACCCTATAATTTATTCTGTGTATTGAACCTTAAAAAATAGAGAAACGATCGAAAGAAACATTTTTTATTCGAAAGGGTCTGAGGCCCGTATTAATAATCAGCTCTCAAGAGTGACAGCTAGTTTGAGTTCCTATCAGAAATGTCATTTCAGTACAAAACGGGCTGTCAAATCCGTACTTAATATTGCTCTCAATCTTGAGATCGCTTTATAAATACGAGCCTAAATATAGTCAGTTACATTACGAGGAAAAGCAATCACATCAGTACAGTGGTACCAGGATCACATCAGGTGATTGAAATATAAGTCGGGGAGGATTTATTGCCTACTCAGGGTTGAAGGTTGCTACGCACTCATGAGTAGGTAGCATGTAGCCTACGGTCAGTAGGTTACGCAGTCGTCGTCTCGAGGCCAATCAAATATTTTATACATTTGTAATCTTTACCTTTTATCGCAATCGAAAGCCCTGGGGGAAGTCCGTGTTTTTTTTATAAATGAGCTTTATAATCGTATTTCGACCTATGTTCCTTAGGGAAAGTTGTTCAGTTTCATAGGTAGATTCACACATTTCTCGATGCATATACCCTTTCTGTTACACGTTGTATATCCCTCCATTAGATGTCATAACATATTATTTTCTTTTTATTTCAGCGAACTTGCAAAAAAGTACGTTTACGAACGTGATATCACGTTATCGACCCGGTGTAATATAACAGTGGAAGTCAGCCCATATCCAGCCATTCACAGTGAATACAAACAAGTTCATAACACCGGGAATAACAAGATTCCCTTCCGAGCAGAGGGATAAAAACAAAGGGCATACTCGCGAGTGCGCTCGGCTGGCTAATCCGTGTGATGGACTCAGGCAAGTGATGTGTGAAAGTTATTTTACACACCTCTGCATTATTATATCAACATAATGTATCAAGGAACTTGCGTTTAAAGCAAGAAAATAATCCCAAGGGATTTAAAGTTGTATGGAAATCCTTAATAGCCCAAGGGTTATTATGTGATTTGAATTTGGAATGTCATGTGAACTACTAAGAAAATAATTTTCAGAAAAAAAAAAATATGGCTGTGTGTGTATTAAAACTGTTGCCACACTCGCCTTCTGCGCCTCCCGGCGAGTGTAAAAAGGCTGTATGACTAGTTATCTGTATGTGCTCTTTGCTTTGTATAAAAAAAAGAAACTAAAAAAAAAGAAAACGCGGTTTGATTTTGCAAAAGTTTTTCTCTCATTGATTATTACTTCCATTTCGTAAATTGTCGAGTGAAATTAATATTTTGACTCCAGAAGACATTGTGACTAGTATTTTATCGTATTTTGTTATTTATGTTGAATATGTTAAATACGATCAATTCGTTTTTTGGAAAAATACGTAGGTAGTGGATTGTGAACGTGAAGTGTAGTTCAGTGAGTGTGAATTGACTTTCGGATCTGTTGCTTCTGGTATGTTTTCAATATTTATTTATGTATCAATATTACATGATTAGGTATATTTCTGAGCTTTATTATCTTACAGACGCCTGCCACCGTCTAAGTAATCTGTGCAGTAGGTGTGTAAAATATAGTATGCTCCTCGGGAATAAATGTGTCTTCGCCTTGGGCAGACTTGAATCCCTCGCTACATTCAGGATTCTTGTCATAATTCCCTCGCTTCGCTCAGGAATTAAAGATTTAATTCCCTCGCTGCGCTCGGGAATTAATCCTAGAATCCTTCATTCCGCTCAGGATTCAATATGCTGCCCGTGACGTTAGACACTGCTTTATTCCCTCGTTGCCTAATATACTATTAAATTCTTGGCAGAAATGGCTACACTAGCAATACCTACTTATTTACACGCTGGCTCAGCGAGCCAATCAGAATCTTGGCCTCCAATACAAGCTTGCGCCAGTCGTCCCTGTCTTGCGCCATCTTACGCCTACTGTCTTTTTGGAATGCGTTCAGGTCTTTGACGACTTCATCACTACAGCGGTATCTATTGCGTACGAACGGACGTCAGCCTGTTGGCTGCCCCAGGTACGCCCCTCTTGGCTTCTCGATTATCCCCCATTCTCTCCACTCGTAATTAATCAGTTGCACAGCATCATGATTGCGTCAGCCAATCAGCTTGAGGACTTCACCTCCCCACAAAGCGGTGATATGTGTCTGTATGAATGCTCACTCCGTAGGTTAAGTCCCCCTTGTTAAATACCTATTAGGTGGTTTAAAAACTCTGACTAGGGAGTTTATCGGGTCCGACTCGAAACCCACACGACATAAAGAACCTAATGAGAAACTGAAATCAAACCGACGATCACTGTATCATCACCACGAAGAGTCTGAAATAGGTGTCTATCGTCTTTGAAATCATAGTTTTATTCTAAAAGGGCTACGAAAATATGCTACGAATTTCGTAGTACAATGCTACGAAAATCGTAGCACATAAATACAAACGAGTAACGCAAACTGATTATGTTGTGGTTGCTAAGTAGAAGAAATTTAACAATTTTTACCAGGAAATTCTTACAGGAAATGAAAATAGTTTTTGATTTTCTCATACAAAATTATCACCTGGATCAAACAAGTTTTATGGGAACGCCATTTTATTTTCATTTTTGAAAGAATTTCCTGATGAAAGTTGTTTAGTTTCGTTGACTGAGCTGACCATGAGTTTTCGTTAAACCATCCCTTACACCCTATTAATAAATTGTGCCGATATTATTCCAAGTTGACCCCCCAAATACATCCCTGAACGGGGTGATCTTATACCAAATCCCGAAACAAAATACGGGTGTTTATATCACTTGGGATCTTCTGAGACGATCTGAGGCAAGGTCGAAGGGCAAGATAACGGCAAAACTCGAGTTTGAATTAGTTTAGGGCCACACATGGACCATGTGGTTAAGGGTCCCAGTTGGTTGGATAATATCTTAATTTAATCTATGATACTGGACACGATGGACCTTTAAGTGGTTTTCTCGTAAACTATGTTTAATATCTTTTTACTTCCATGCTGGACTGGGAGTGATAGAAAAAAATAGAATGTGCCAGCTGCATCTCCTCCCGGGCATGCTGTAAAAATCGGCTAAGGGATTCGAGGGTTTCAGTATTGTAATTTAGGCGATGGGCTGACAAGCTTTGCAAAAAGTCTTACCATTTATAAATGAAATAAAACACAAGTTATATGTAAATCGAACGTGTAATACATTTATATTATAAAGAGATAAAATTTCACATCTCGTAAATATTAGACAATTTTACATAATTATAAACTCCGTACGATACTCAGTTGCGTACACCATTAAACATTCAATAATATTGACATTCTTGATTTTCAATACAATGATGATCGAGTAAAGTACCTAGCTAAGTACCTATGTTTAGTTTTAAATATAATTGAATTAGGTACTTTCTGCTGCTATTTTGCTTCTAGTTCAGTTTCTTCTTGAACTTGATATTTTTCGACTGATATAAAAAAGGATTAGGTATAACTTGTTGGTAACTGGCAGCTTAACCAAAATTTTGATTGACCTTTATTTTTGAACATATTGATATTTTGATTTAGTTTTTGTTTTGCCAATGTCTGGACCATTCTTGTCCAAACAAATGTTATAGGTACATCGCATAGTTTGTTAGCATCAGCGTAGTTGAACCAGCTAATATCGAAGGCAGCCGTTTTAATGTAACTATTAGACATTTTAACGGTTTCTTACCACGATTTATTTGTTTTTGAGTTCCCAATATTTCTTTTTTTTTAAAAAGGATAGGCATAGGCATTAAAATACCTATATATTTTTACAACAACGTAGGAACTGTTAAAGTTGGAACATTATACTTGATCATCATTGACAAGTAATAAAGGTATTGATTCCATTCAATATAACCAAAAAATTTTAATACATCTAACATCATTTGCGTTATTTATTCACCTATTCAATAACATAAACATAAATTTCCTTGCTAATACATAAAATTGAATATTTCCAGTACTTCTAAGTAAAGGAAAAGGTTCCTTCATCAATCATATAAAAAAGCCTTCGTATTTTTTTACAAAAAAGAGGAAAATCAGAGATTGATGCGTTGTACGCTGGGAATGGTTGCTATAATAATATGTTCACAAAGAAAAATATTTACATTGTAAAGTATTACAAAAAAATGTTTAGGTTGTTATTTTCAATAGGGCGCTAGGTATTTTACAGTTTTGATATTTGCTAAAGTCTTTCCAAGTGGGTATTTAAATAAACTTTCGCGACTTTTAAAAACACACACATATTTCTAAAATAAATGATAAGTGTTGGCAAAACAGTTTAATAACCAAAGACTTATTTCATTGTATTTTGACATCTCACAGCTAAAACTTATTTTATAAACAAAAACATAGTATACCAAAATAACAATTAATTACAAATTACAAATAAAAACAGACGTGTAAAGATTGTTTCTTGGAAAGACTATAGACTAGATGAAAAAAAAAAATTAACAAAAGAAACACTGAAGAAACGCAAAAACAAAAGAAACATTTATTAATTTTTAATTTAATACTCGCAGTCATAACCCGTGTTGAATTGAAAATGCTATACTACCTATGTAAATGAATTGCCCAACATAATAAAACATGAGAAGAGATGAATAAAAATCATATTTTTAACATTGTTTTTACAATTAACTATTGTATTGTTTTAGTCTCTTGCGAGCACTTGTAGAGCACTCTGTTAAAAGTTATGAATTTATCATAAAGCAGTCGGCAATATCAATAATAATTTTATTATGAATAATTGACTACTGGCATTATTCCGAACATCAATCACACTAAAAGCATTTGGATATTTTGCTGAAGGCTTCTTGTGTTTTCACATTGTATTAATTGGCTCTAAACCAGATCATAACTGGTATAAACCGGATTTCAATTACCCCAGCTTAGACTTTATAAAGGTCAATGCCACAATAAAAATAAAAGCACTGTTAAACGCCTTATACCAAAACTGGCCATTTCCGGTCTTTATATCCCAGTCGTTTTTTAAGAAATATTTTTTGCATTTTTTGCCATAGGTAGGTACTAAAACGTCATTTTTGTACGGTAAAAAATATTTCTTAAAAATGAATGGAGTATAGGATTAACTACGATTAGGTAACTAATTTTTACGCATAGAGCGCTAAGTATAGACATATTTATCTTTTTAACATGGATGAAAGAATCCTTTAAAGCCTTACAGACAATAAAGTTCATAGTCTGAGTTGACCTTAATTTTAGGTAATACCTATTACATTAATCACATAAAATTATGGCTATAAATAATTGAATTTTGATATGGAATTTGTATCGGTTTTTACACTGATAGTTTACTAATCTAACTTACTTTACACTTAGTAATATAAAAGAGTGTATAGCAATAAGGAAGACATCGATAGCCTGCATGAATTTCTTTACAATACAAACAAAGTATACTAATTGAATAATTTTTAGACGTCCATTATGTGCCAAGTTACAGTTTAATTTTAGCTGGTTTATAAAAAATAGTACCAAGCATCTAGTTCAATTAAAATCAGTTCATACCGGTAAGCGACGCGAGGCGACGCGCACTTTTTAAGAGCTTGGTACAATATAAATATTTATTTACAAAATGATAGACATTTCATTACAGAACTCGAAAATTGCTCCGCACGGTGCAGCCTGTCACTTTGTAGTACAATGAGATGCAACTTCAAACAGCTTCGCGCAGCGTCACGTCACGACGTTTTCCGGTGTGAACTGACCCTTAACCTGATCTTTCGCGTCAAAACGCGTGTGTATCGCACACAGGGTTCAAATGTTCTAGGTTCTATTTGCTAAATTTTTGCAAGCAGACAGCGAACTTCATAAAACAGTGAATGCACGTTTCACGTAATGGATGTCCAATTTCTTTGAAAAGGTTAACGATAATAAAGAAAAATACCTGCAATTTGGTTAAGCCTGGGCTCGACAACTCGCCAACTCGCTCCCAAACTTGGCGAGTATGACATTTAAGTACAACCTTAGTTTTACCTACTTACACGCCAATACGTAGCGGCCCGTGTCTATGGATCTATGGACGCTGTAAGAAATTCTTAGCTGATAGTATTATTGAAAAAAATTCCACATATGGATAAAATCTAGGATCATATTTATTTTTTTGTTAACCTTTTAAAAGACATCAATTATTCACACTCAGTATATAAAATACACAGTGGTTATACACAGTGAATTTTCTCGTCAATTAATTATAAGTTAAAATAAATTCTCTACGAGTCACGTTTCTACTTTATGCGTTCTAGGTTTAAGGCGAAATGCGATTTGAAATAAGAGAGATGACTTCGAGCTTGGCTCTAATTTAACAAAATATGAATTTGGAATACTTAAATGTTGGAAACTACTCAGAATATATCTTTGAGCAGTGCAAATGGAAAAAGGAGAGTAAGCAAAAGTTAAATAATAAATTCCCTAAAATTCCTAAGGAAAAAATAAAATAATTCCAAAGGTTTTCACGTTTGAAATCCAACGCTACGTTCCTAATCACTTACCTAAGGTTCGTAACACTTTTTGACGCAAATCAACCAAAAATCACATCTAATTGAAATCCAACATTCCGTTTGTTACAAGAAGGGAAAGGTCAACTCCCTTATTTCAAAATTGTTTGAGCAAAATAAACTCCTAAAATGTTCGTGCAAATATTTACATTCGCTCGCAGAATGGAAGTGGGTGTCAAATAAATAAAAAATAAAGGCCTATTTACACTCGGGCTTGCCATTAGGATGTACCGAATGGTGGTTTTTGCTAACAAGATGTTCTGTGTACACAATTCTTTGCTTTATTTTTAAATGCTCTTAACTTGTTGCGGCCAGATAATGTTTGGAGTTATTTTTTTACAAAAAGGCTTTAGAATTTAAAATTTAAGCCATGAGAAAATATTTAAAAAAATACATCTTGCAGTAAAACCACAGAAAGTACAAAAATAGAAAAGGAAAATCGTGATATTAGTATACAGGGTGTAAAAATATTACCTATTCAATATAAAGACGTTCTCATTATCTGCAATTTGTATGGACAATGCAAAATTTTATTTCGAGCTAAAAGTTTTGTTTTGCGAAAGTTGTTGTTTATCATCAGTAGAATACTTTTTTTACAGCCTGTATAATTATTTTCACATATTTAGGTTTTTGCAACAAAATATAAGCAGCTTTTTCACAGTATACCAAATATATACTTACTTACGCCTTATGTAAATGGATACAAGGTACATTTATAATCTTAAAAATCACTTTTTTTACTTAAACTTACTTCATTACATCTATACTTCCATCCGAAGCAATTTTGCTAGTTATTTTGTAATAAAATAATATAATTATGTTAGAGAACTAGGTCTCATTTATAATTATTTAATACAACACTAGCAAGTCATATTTTTTCGTCCTAGACGTTGCATAAAAAAAACATTGATTCAATAATAAAATAACGTGGGTTAAAAAGTTAAAAACTTTTACTATTTATGCGGACGGTTGTTACTGAAAAACTATATAGGTACCTCTCCTTCATAATGTTTTGTAATCTCATCTAAAGCGTTTTCTTATAAGTTTGTTCTAACAACCGCCTGTATAAATAGTATTAATATGCAAATTTTATAACACCCTATATTTTCTTTACCATTCAAACACTTATATTCCACACAAGCCTCCGTATGACAACACGTATAAATTTTACAAATATATTTAGTTAGTTACTCACTCCTAATCATGATATGTTTTTGTTACGCAATTGCTCCTAACTTCACATCTCTTCATTTCATGCTGAACAAGAGCGGGAGATCTTTTCAGTTTATATAAAAAGTATTTGGGTGATTAAACTCCATTTCTGTAAGTTCTTCCATTAGGCTTCGATTTGAAATATAAAAATGCTAAAAATAAAAAAGAAGATACAAAGAAAATCGTAGCTAAATAGTCATTTATTATTAAAAATTCTACTTTAAAGGCTTTGGCCACAATATTAGCTACGTAATGGACAATATAAAGGACTATTCACACGAGCGCGGACCAGAATAAAATACACATTCTCTAATTTTGTGGCTTTGTGACGGCTATTTTGAGTACAAACAAATTCGCCCCGCTTTTAACGCGCGCCAGGTGGTATTATTTAGTACAGTTATTTAATATGTTATTTATTTAAAGGTGGGTATTTGTAAGCGATATTGGTATCGATTCGGGAAAATAAATTCCTAAATTGATTGAAAACTAATGCATTGATATTCTCTTATTAAACTGCGTTACACAAGTAACAATACCACCATGATGGCGTTTTTTAATTCCTTTGCAATTAAAGTGAGGCTGTCAATACTACCCTATGGGTAGGTTTTTTCTGGGATCCTAGGCAAATGGGGAAGGGCTGTCAAATCGGGTCGTATAAATCCTATCCTTCTAAATTCAGTCTCATATTTGCGCATAAGTGAAACGTTAAATTTACAACGGAGTCAGTGTAAAAGGGGCTTAATATAAAAACCTTTATTAAGGAGAAAGGGGAGGCCTTTTCCCTGCAGTGGGACATCTCAGGCTAACAAAAATAAATAAATGAGAACAGTTAAAACAAACTAAGTAAACCTATTGAAAAAAAAATATAAAGAATTATTTCTTTTAAGCACCGAAATGTTCTTAGAATATTCATTAAAAAATAAATAAAATATACTCCTTTGAAGAATTCCAAAACACTCTGTCTTATCTACCCGTCCCATTAATTAAATGAAGGGTTGCTCTTCATATAAGATATCATCAGTTATTTTATTTGATTTTGGTTATTTAGACAGCAAACATACCGACCTCGAATCGTACAGTTTGTACAGGGAACATCGTCTTGTTTAATTTTATAATGTAAGACAGTCCAAATATTACATAATACTCATAACATAGGAATGCTTTTTATAAAACAAAAAAGTAATTTTAGGAACAACCTACGTTCATAAAAAATGCTATGATTATTCCGAAAAAACGGGCGTCTCGCAAATGTGAGTATACATTTTTTTTTTTTTTTGAATATTTAATTTTTTCAGTAACTGTTTTGAAGCTCATGATTTAAAAATAATATTAATTATAGCAATAACTTCCCTGTACGCTACCAAAAAAGTACCTTATTTAACCTCAAATCGTCCATAGAAGAATCTTCTGAAACCTGTACACGAGTAGGAGAAGCGCGATGATTACGCGGTCCACATGCGCAGGCGCAGACGAGTTGAGTTGAGAGCTCACGATCTTGTCGGGAAGCTGCGTAGGCGGCGGCTCTGTGCGTAGAACGGTCACTGAAAGAGAACAAGCCAGCTTAGTAAAGCAGTCTAACGATAGACTTGAAGTGTAGACCACTTTTTTACAGAAGTTTTAAAAATAAAGTTCCGCGTGGAATGTTTAGCGTGTGAATTTTAATATCCTTCATTCCTGATCTGACACGCTAGAATTTTGAAGTATATTTTGAGGCTTTATGGGTCATGTTATAATCGCACGAAAAAATAAAGAAATATTTAAATTATTAAACATTAAATTAAATTACTAAACAATAAACAAGGCGTTCGGTACAACTTAAAGAAATATACATACATAAAATCACGCCTTTATCCCTAATGGGGTAGGCAGAGCAAGAACGACCTAAACAAAGGCCCTTCCGCCACGGCTGACAAGTTTTAAGGGTTATTACAGATGATTATGTATATTGCTATAGAGGCGGGTTGTTAACCCATCGCCTAAATTACAATACACTGAAACCCTCGAATCCCTTAGCTGGTTTTTATAGCATGGCCGGGAGGAGATGCAGCTGGCACATTCAATGTTTTTCTATCACTCCCAGTCCAGCATGGAAGTATAAGTAACTTAAAGAAAGCTCTATAAAAAATTTGTTGCTTCATTCAATCGAATAACAGAGAAATAATAAGGATAAAAAACTTCTTCGAATCGAAAACCTAAAAAAAGCTAAAATTATATCGAAAAATATGCTCAATGTTCGTTTTCTTTTGTTTTCTCGTTGCTGCTAAATTTAGAAATCTTTTGAATAGCAAGCAAAGTTGTTTTCCTCGTTCAATACCTCCCTTCCCTCTTCTATTGAGGTATTAAACGTGCGTAAAACGAAATCCCTAGTTCTCTCAGTACATTAAATTGAGTTGAGCTGCGACTCAACAAGTAGTGATAAAAGGCTTTCCTAGTACGATTTACAGACATGACTTCGCTATAAAACTAGTGCTTTCAGTAGTTGGATCCTATTTATGTTATGGAGCTACGAGAGAAATTGCCGAACATTTGGTGGAAAAAATTGCTGTCTGAAAGGATGATCAATAAAAAAATCTACAAAATTCCGTACTTATGGATGTCTGTTAATTTTTCTTTTCAGAAGTCAATTTTCTTGATTTAAAGTATTTTTACTTAAAGAACTAAACTGTTAGTACCTAAGTGTAGTTCCATGAATACAAACACAATGAAACTCTTCGTAACCTGAAGGCGAGCTTATTCCATTCGTTGTCTCTACTTCGATCGCCACATTACAACACAACCTAACCCATTGCAAGAAAAGCATAACAAAAACCACTTACCAAGAACAGTATGGTTCTGCACATCAGCGAAACCCTCCTCCATGCTGGCATAGCTCGGTATGGTGCTGAGGCAGGTGATCTCCACGGTCTGGTTGGGCAACGGCTCCAGCAGTGACAAGGGGTAGTGCATCGAGGAGTTGGTGAGGGAGAGTACCATCCCGTGATGGTGTTTGTGCACGTTGACTGTACCGTAGGGGATCGTTAGGCGTTCGTCCACCTGCCGTGAGTGAAGACAATGAAAGGATTAGCATTATTAGTCGTGTAATATGAAATGTTTCAATTCTGTGATAGCTGCTGTGCCGAAACATTGCCCGCAGTTAAATGGGATCAGAAGATCAGTCCTGTAAACGTCACGTCAATGTGCGCGTGATCAAAAAGACGCTATTGCTTCGCGTGAGCCATCCCTCGCCGTATTAGTAATCTGTTTAACTGTTCTCTTGAAAAATTATCTCGTCGAACCAACGAGTTTTATTTTTATCGAGTTCTATAACTTCTACCTGTAAATTCCACGAAGGTATGTGGCACGTGCGTTACGAGTAAATCCGAGTGCGACCCCGATTTGTCTTTATTTCGCGTCACGATGCGGTGATTTATGTCTCCACACTTTGCACGAATTAATCTACATTTACACAGCTTTAGGAAAAAAGGTTTCTTGACTCGGACCACAACCATTCACCGCGATAGCTTGGCACAAAAGATACAGCTTCCGTAGTCTAGTGGTTTGAGCCATGGGCTCCCGATCCTGGTTCGATTCCCAGGGAACACTAAGTTGATAATTTGTCAATTTATCACTTTGTGAGATTTTACCCAGTTTGGTTAGGGTAATGCAGGCTGAATCACCTGATTGTCTGGAAAAAAAAAGATTTTCCGTGCTTTGAAGGGTATGTGAAGCCGTCGGCGCCGGTCGCTGTCTTTGATAGTGGTCGTTACACAAACCATGTCAGAGGCCTGTGATGATAATATATTCCGGTTAATCTGGTCGATCGACTCGAAACCACACGTCAAGAAGAAGAAGAACAAAAGATACGAACAATAAATATAGATATAGGTTGTGTCATGTGTGTAAAAAAAAATTAGGTGCTACCAGTTGAAGTTTTAGTTTTCTTCTACAGGATGAGTGCATTTTATAATATCAATCGTCAAATTTTTAGGTTGAGTTCAGTCCACGAAACTGAGAAATTTTCCTTAAATTCACTTAACTACTTATTTTTAGAAGATAATTTCAAGAATAAAAGGTAAACTTAGGCCCATATTTATAATCAGCTCTCAAAAGTGACACGAGTTTAAGTTTGAATCAGAAATGTCTTTCAGTACAAAACGCCTGTCAAATCCACACTTAATATTGCTCTCAAACTTGAGATCGCTTTATAAATACGAGGCTAAGTACCTATAACTTGAGTTGCGTCATTAACGTTGTTCATTTGTTACTGAACCCGAAAATTTATTTAATTAAGCCAACCGTCAGACTATGTAGTAATAACTATAACCAATTCTCTAAACTAATTTATTTTCTAAATTAGTTCTAAAATGGTTTTCATTATTCAATTAGATTTGAACAGACTGATAGCAGTATTTATTTTAATAACAACTCAATATTTGTTTAACTAGAAAATTTTACAGCTAAAGGTAAAGTAAATTTTGTTAGTTTTGAATAACGTTCCAATTACTTTAACAATGACGTGCCCTAAATTTTTTCATCATTAGAAATAGTTGAAACTAGCTAGAAAATGTTGTGATTTCATTGCTCTTTAATTATCAATAAAAATATCCTTCATATCTTCGTTCAGTATTAAGGTCCTTCATAAAAAAAAAAACCTATTATACACTTTAATTTAAAGGAATTATAACAACCTATTTTGCCTCGATTCACGCCGTCCAGTTACTAATTCTAATTCTTAGTAGCGCTGTCACTTTCTTATATTTGATATAAGAACAAGATCTCAAAATAAACACATGACTTTGACATTCCTAATCTGACATTAAATTGTTTAAATTTGACATAAGATTGCTTATTTAACGTAAAATAAGGAACATGCTCTATGCTCGGTTCTTATTTAAAGCAGCTTATGTCAAATTAGGAACGTCAAACACATGTATTGTGTTTATTTGCTATCCTTTTCTTATGTCAAAGTAAAGAAAGTGACTGGGTTATCTTAAAATTAGTAAAGAATGAGGCGGCCAGAATCGAGGTCATTATCTGTATAAATTGATACCATGATTTATATAAATAACTAAACAAAAACAGCTGAAAGCCGAACTGACAGCGAAAATAATAATAATCATCATCTCCCTAGCCTTATCCCGTATCTCACGGGGTCGGCTACCTAATCTAGGTGATTGAACGAGGCTACTAGTTTTGACACAGAGCGACTGCCACCTGACCTCCGTAATATCAGATCGATAAAATCCAGAATTAAACTTCCTTGAACTTTTGATTGTGTGTAATTTTAGTTAAGAAACATATGCTATTAAATCGAAGACTGTAATTTAAACGAAAAACAGGTGTTTGAGTTTCCTTTTTTCTACGTTATTAACTTTGATTTCGAGGCGATCGTAATTAATTTATGTTTTCTCTAGGTTTTAGGACGATTCCAGTTACTTTGACAACCTAGGTATATTTTCATTATTCTTGTGAGTTTTGCTAAAGTTCGTATTTTACGAGTACCTGTGATTTAAATTCATGAAGCTGTCCCTCACATCCTGTATACAGGTTGGAAATACACTGTGACATCATGTTTACCTTCATGCCGTTTATGAACCAGGTGAGGTGCGGCGCGGGGTGCGCGGGGGAGGATTGACACGTGGCTTCCAGGTGATCGCTCGGCAAGTACTTTTTGTGCTTAATCTTTATTCGCGGACGGTACTTCTGGCGAACTGCAACATGAAGGTGATGTTAGTACTTGTGACCTGTAGTGCAGGGAAACTAAGGGCGTTTGTGCACTCATCTATATTAGATTCGTATCTAATTAGTATCCGACTTGGCCTTCCTAGTAATTTGTATGACAGCTTGTTCAACCATCCATATACTACTATATTTTACCAATAATAATATACCAATACCTACTAATATTTTTTGGATACGAATCTTATATAGATGAGTGCACAAACGCCCTTACGGCTTGGTCTTAGGACGATCGTTGCAGCGAGTGAATGTCTCATGACCAATTTTGTAAAATTGTCTCATCTTCAGCTTCAGCGGTGTGCGTCATAAAAAAAAAATGGGGAAAACTGTAAGTATTAATGAACAAAATGGTTTCTCCTAAATATAAAACATCTCGCGTGGCTAATTGGCTTGGCAGTTGCACTCAAGATCCTCTCAAAAATAATACCCTAGTAGCTCTTCTTGAACTTCAACTAAGCAAGAGCTTTAGTAACTGGAGAGCTGATAGCAATCTTGGTTGTTAGCCTTTAACCACTCAACAGCTTTAAGACTGAGGAGTGACGCTGCGAGTGGCAAATTTAACTTGTTTAACTTTAGTTTGAGGCTTTTAGTCTTTTAGTAGGTTTTAAACGACAAAAGCTTCAACAGTACTTTTCTGTCGAATATAGGACTTGATCAATGGTCAAACGATGCAACAAAATCTAGGTATTTGACATGGTTTTTGTAACGACAACTATCAAATCAGCAAAGGCAGCGATCGGGAGTGATAAATTGTGTGGCTCTGCACGGAATAGGCTTACTTGTATGACAATCAGTCTGCATTTTCCTAACTAAACTGAGAACGATCTCAAAAGTGATAAATTGATAATATCAAAGGTATTTTTAATTTTATTGGGACCCCCGACTTGGGAATATGTAGCAGAAACAATATAGATTTTGGGGTGCCTCTATGAGGTAACTGTAATAACAGATAAGTAGAGTCGTTGCTTTGATCAAACTAATAGCCTAAGTGCTCATAAGTAACCTGTGCTAATACTTTGAACTCGGGTCAACAACCATTTGGCCATTTAACGAGGACATGTTTCCAACCTACTGGGAATTATATCTGACGAGGAGACACTGGACCATGTTTTCTCGTATAATTATTATTGCTTTTATCACATGAAAAACAAAAGAGCTTCAATAATTTGATACATTACAGATTTTTGTTAAAAACCGTTTCGTCACAACTGTCGTTTTTTAAGGTTATTTTCAGGCGAAATGCTTTAATTAAAGGTTTTCAGCCCATTGCATAAAATAAGGGTAAAAGCCCTGATGGTGTAGTGGATAGGGCCGCGGCCTTATGTGCAGGAGGTCGTGGTTCGAATCCCACCACGTACCAATATGTTTTTCGGTTTTCGAATTTCATAATGTACGTTTATTCGGCGCTTTTACGGTGAAGGAAAACATCGTGAGGAAACCTGCACACATCTACGAAGAAATTCAAAGGTTGTGTGTAACCTAATTTAGGATTTGGTCTGGTTTCCCTTCTGGGTTGCGGAGGTCAGATAGCAGTGTATCTCTGTGTAAAAACCAGTACCCTCGTTAAATCCCCTAGATTAGGTAGCCGACCCCGTGAAATACGGGAAAAAGGCTAGGAGTAAGTAAGAGGTAAGTTTAGTGCCTGGAAACCCATTATTAATTTTGTTGATGTACAATTGATTAACACAATATCATGGCTCATATTTATGAAGCGATATCAAGTTTGAGAGCGGTATTATGCGTGGATTTGTGTGTGGAAATGACATTTCTGATTCTAACTCAAACTCGCTGTCACTCTTGAGAGCTGATTATAAATACGGACCTAAGTGTCCTTGAAAGCGCATCACATCGTAGACTACGCAGATCACGGGGTTGCGGACTACTGGGCTAGGGAAATTTAAAAAAATAAGGTGTCGTCTTGTCATCGACTCGATAAAAGAAGAAGATTGCAGACTAGACAATCTGTGATACATGAGTGTAGCACAAACTGTTACAAATTTCTTTTATAATTGTTATTAAGACTCCCAAAATACATTCAAAACAAAACACTTTTGCCTGACGAAAAATACCGGCCATAACTAAAGAGCATACTTATCAGGATCGATACAAGTAAATTACATACGTCGACCACAAATGTGAAATGTAATTTATGCTTACCGTATCATAATTGACGGCCAGACTCAGGTTCAGAGTTGCCTAATAGAACAACAGTATTGATTTCATAATGGGCTTGTTAAAACAATATTAGTTACCTAATAGCTTTCTGCCCGCGTAAGATGAGTTTTGCCGTAGATATAACAGTTTTCCCGAAGCCTATTCCAGAACCTAACCTATATGTGTGCCAAGTTTAATCCCGATCCGTCGATTGAGTAACAAACATCCAAACGTACTTTCAAACATCCAAAATTATCGCATTTATAATTTTAGTAGGAAGTAGGATATATGACGTAAAATAGGAGAATTAAAAAATTAAATCAAGGTTGATTTGATCCTACAGCATTTGGAGAAATGTAGTTTAAGGGGCATGGCAAATAGGAATCGGTGCGGCGCCGTTGCGTCGCCGATGCGTCGTTTTTGTATAGAAACTTCAAATCAAGCTGCGCTGCGCAGACGTTTACTACATACAAAATTAACGCGTTTTTTTAATTACATATCACGATGCCTCATAAATCTTGATTAGGTTTTATACGGACTAAACTAACAAAATTATCCAAAATCAATACTGATCCTGGAGACGTATGCTTTTTCGATTATTCGAATCAAAATGAATACAAAACAGTATGATTCTACGAGTAAGTGTATGGAAATCGCATGCGAATGTTACACTTTTTGCGTTCTGAGCTACTACGCAACGAAAACCACGACCGTCTACGCTTTCCGTAGCCCTATCACAACGTAGCTTCAATCATTTGCTACGGCGTAGCACGTGCACTGAATGTCCTAAACGGACGCGTTATCGCATCATCCTGATTAATGAATATTGAAATCGATACTAATTACATGTCATACCGTCAATATCAACAGTTGAAATGCAACTGCTACTATCGTGGTGCGAATGACGGCCAGTCAACGCGAATTCACGTTATTAACGATTCTAGGCTGTCACGTTTCCGAATATTCATTTGCACGTTATATTTCGGTCGTGGCTTTCCGCTTGGCAGAAGCAGACGGGTTAGTTTGTGTAATTATAGCAAGGCAACGGAGTCATTTTTGTGAACTGTTTTGTTTAAACGATCATCCTATTACACAATTATTTGAAAATACTTGTGCAAATGAATATAAAGTTAACATCAGTAACTTTAGTAGAAAAGTACAGAGATGCATGATAAGCGGCAACTAAGCGTACGGCCCACCTGATGGTAAGCAGCACCGTAGCCTATAACACCTACTACTATTTCACTAGATTCTAGTTGGATAGCAGAGTACGTTGCACACCGTGAGACCTAGGTTGCATTGTCTTATAAGCCAGTAACTTACCCTTCAAACCAAAACACAAAGTTGCAAGCACTTCTGCTTGGCGGCAGAAATAAGCAAGAGGGTGCGGTACTTCCCAAGACGAGCTTTGCACAAAACCTTTCCACCGTCAAAGCTATACTGGGTGTTAGGGGTAATGCGTACTCGCGGAAGAATCGCGTAGCACCTAACTATCCGCAGGTGTCCTTCAGCGCCGAACGTTACGCAAGTGTGTTGCTGCATTTAAGGTCAGATTACTTACCAATAACATTCAGTTCGTGCATGTTTGAGACTTTGGAGTAGAGTGGTGTTTCTAATGCGATCTCACACTGGTACGTAGCAGACGCTGTGAAGTCTAGGTTCTCTATCGTCAATGATGTCGGCGTCATTTTTGATAACTGAAAAAAAAAAAAAAAGTTGAATCGATTGCACAGGTGGCGCCTCCACAAGAAATAAAATAGTGTCTCAATTACAAACATTTTCATGATCAAATTACGAGTTGCGTCATTTGAAAGTTATTTTTCATTTTGTACAGAAAAATTACAACTTTTTATATTTACATGACAACAGAAAAAAAGTACTTATTAAAATTTATCTAGTGAACTTAATTTTCTTTTATACATCTAACTCTTTAATGATTAAATTCCAAAAAGTTTCATTAAATTCTTGCGCTCCTGTAATTTACTGTGGCATTTTTACGGGAGCATTGTTTAAGCAATCCTTAATGTACTATATTATCAAGATTGCGTTCGAAATGAGGCATTGTCGCCCTAAATTAAGTGGGTAGACTGGGCAAGTAGGTGTTTAACACTTCAACTGCTGCGCTGTGGAGTACTTAGAAAGTAGCTGCATTTCACTACTAGGCACAAATTTGCGAGGTTTTCGCCAGTTTGGTTAGGAGATTGCAGGCTGAATCATCTGATTGTCCGAAAAGGAAAAAAGATTCCATGCTTTGAAGGGCACGTTAAATGATCGGTCCCGGTCGCTGTCTCGTTACACAAACCATGTCACAGCTGTTACTAATACGCGATATAAAAACTCTGACACTATGGTATGGTTCGACTCATAAATCCACTCGGTAAGAAAAGAAAAAGACATGCTCCTGCATAGCACAATTTTCGCAGCTGTTTTTTTTTTGGCTAAAGCAGTGAAAGAGTTGAGGAAGGTGTTTAATTACTCACATTAATTTCGCCGCCTGTGAAGTTGTAAATTTCAAAGGGCGGGTCCCTCTCCCGGACGTACTTCATGACACGCTGACCGTGCTTGTAGAATACAACCTGGGAAATAAATAAATTTGTACATTTTTGTGATATATACACGCAGTCACGCCTTTATCCCTTACGGGGTAGGCAGAGCGTGAAACGCCTCGTAAAAGGCGCCTTCGCCACGTCTGACAAAAATTTATGGCAATGTTGGACTGTAATGTGTATTGCTGTAGTGACAGGTTGTCAGATCATCGCCTAATTTACAATACACTGTAACCCTCGAATCCCTTCTGCTGACTTCTACACAGCATGCCCGGGAGGAAGGGCAGCTGGAACATTCTGTTTTTCTATCGCTCTCAGTCCAGCATGAAAGTATACTCATACACACATTCTTATGATACACGTGTCAACAATATAGTAACAACATTTCGCTCTGAATCAAAAATATTATGATACGGAAAAATAATAATTGGTAGGTATATGTCATAACATGATCATAAATTATTATTCTATATGTACTCGTATCTCAAAGTTATTCTTCGAGTTCCACATTCATAAAACATCGAGAACAAAGCCACGTTCACATTTTCACAGTTATTATCCGCCTTGCTTTGAATAATCCTATGCATTTTCACATTTCCATGCAAAAATCGGGTAACGCAGAACGACACAGGATTTTTAAACAAATCCTAGTCTATCTAGTATCTAGATACATTTAAAGAATAGTTATCATATCGCTGCAGAGGAAAATAACATAAGATTGCCTTGTTTAGCTATTGTATTTAAAATAACCTGAATTACATATCTTGGCATATTCTGTGCTGCACTAGAATTTATGTCTGAAAAACTGTAACATTTATCGATTGTTATTCTTCCCATAATAAAATAATCCTGTAAATAAAGCGATCCAAGAATTTCAACGTGAAAAAAGAAGAAGCTTGTTAGCCATTATGACGATCAATATTCGTTCATAAATAAAAATATAGTTAAATATTTAAAGTCAGTCGAATGCTGAATTGCTAAGATAGGTAAAAATATATTCTAAAAATAACTCACAAGCTCAACTGGCATTTAAAAGGGCTGGATAAAAGCCGGCAAAAACACTGTTCGTTTCAAATTTATTATTCAGCTTTATTTCTGGCTATATAAAACAAACAGCTACCGACGTTGGATCAAAGTCTACAGTGCCGACCGACTTATCTATTCATGTGGCGATATTTGGATCTAGATTTTGGCTATGGTTAAACTGACTGAATGAAGAAAAGCCAGCTATATAGTGGCGCCGCTGACAAATAAACAGATATTGTGGTCGCACTAGACTGTGCAATAGTTACTAACGCAGCGCCCATAATAATAAACTTGTTACTAGTCCATGGACAAGATAGGATGACGTACTCGTACGATAAGATTGGATATACTTCACCTTATCCTCTCGACTGTCAACTGCCGCCGGGAGGCGGACAAATTAAAAATAGCGCATCTGTCGAATACCGTGAGGCGGACGATTTGGCGCGTATTTGGTGAGTCGAATTACGCGCCTATTTTTTGTAAACAAAGCGATTGTAGCGCTTTAATGAATGTGGCCGAAGCGAAAGAAGTATGTAAGGATCGTAGCAAGTGGAAAGATGTGGTCTCTGCCTACCCCTCCGGGAAAAAAAACGTGATTATATGTATGTATGTAGACAGACTAGAAAAAATATGGATGGAGCAAGTAGGAATTCAAAGAACATACAATATAAAAAAAAGAACATTCACAATCAGTTGACATAAATAATACCTACTTGAAGTCTTTTAATTTTATTTAAATGCATTTTATTAGGTAGGTAGTTAGTCTACCAAAATAATTCCCTTTCGCTGGCAAGCAAAATATTTTGTAATTTTTCGACCTTCTGTTTTCGTGAATTTACTGCAGAATTTGCACTAGACTAAAAACTCTTTATACCTACTTATGTATTGCCTGCGACAAGTTCTTTCGTTTTGTTTAGTTTAACTCTGGATAAAACAAGCCGGTCTCTCTAAATACGGGATGCCGTGGTCCAGATAGCTAGAGCTTAGCTTTTGCGGGAATTTCTAATTCCGGTACGAACTGGACCGAGCTTATCGATCTTAAGATGTATTTCGTTCAAGAATTTATATTGGTAGAAAACTATTTTTCGAGCAGCCTTGGCCGTCGTAGTTTAAGAACTATAATAATTATACCGTGTAATTATAGGAATTGAGGTGCAGACGTGAAAAATACTGCTTTTTTAGTCCTTTAACGATTAAAAAAAGGAAATTTGTATACTCTATGTTCAAAAAAAATCCAACCCCTGAAATCCAACCTGAAAGTATAAATCAATAAGGGGATTTAAGGGTGTTGGTTTATAGTAATTTAAAATCACTCTCAACAATATCTGACGTAGCGGAAATGCTTTACTGTAAACCGTTGACGTTCGACCTAACCCGTAAGAGATACATGCGTGATTAAATATATGTATGAATGCAAATTATTGATCTTAGGCCCATATTTATAATCAGCTCTCAAGAGTGACAGCGAGTTTGAGTTCGTATCAGAAATGTTATTTCAGTACAAAACGATCTGTCAAATCCATACTTAATATTGCTCTCAATCTTGAGAGCGCTTTATAAATACGAGCCTTAGTGCAAAAATATCTTGGCTCACCTTATAAAGCGCTTCCGGATCGACATTGTGTTCGCAGCGCAGCACCGCGTCGTTTTTATGCACAACGAAACGCGGAGCTTTCAGCTCCACCCATACTTCCGCCATTCCCGCTACTGTGGACAAACATAAACCAAATTTTATTTTACATAGTACCTACATACATACATAAAATGACGCCTTTATCCCTTACGGGGTAAGCAGAGTGTTTAAGAATCTGAGTTGGACAAACAAAACAAGCTTAAGAGTAGGTGCGTAGTTCGTAGTACTATACGTCACGTACTTATAAAATTAGTATACAAATCCATTAATTCTTAAAATTTATACTTTAAGGCCCGTATTTATAATCAGCTCTCAAGAGTGACAGCGAGTTTGAGTTCGTATCAGAAATGTCATTTCTGTACAAAACGATCTGTCAAATCCATACTTAATATTGCTCTCAATCTTGAGAGCGCTTTATAAATACGAGCCTAAATGTATCGAGTAGGTATAAATAGAACCAAACTACGTGCATCTTATAGAAGTTTTCACTAACTTCCACCTCGTAGTGCAGTTCCATTAACTCGCAGTTAAACCACAAGTAACATCAATAAATTACGCGATCGCAAATGTAGGCCAAATGCAGAGTTTAGATTTTGTAGTCGTAAATCAGTAGTTTGCTGCAAACTACATAAACTACTGCGTACCTACACACGAATGCTTGTGCCTCTAGGGCTCGTATTTATAATCAGCTCTCAAGAGTTACAGCTAGTTTTAGTTCGTATCAGAAATGTCATTTCAGTACAAAACGGGCTGTCCAGTCCGTACTTAATATTGCTCTCAATCTTGAGATCCCATTATAAATACGAGCCTAGGTATAGGTGGCATAGAAACTTGACTGCTACTGTAAAGTGCAATTTCGTTATTAAATTATATCACTCAATAAGAGCAGGTTACGTACCTAATTAAGTACAAGTTATAAAATTGTAGCTTCGAGGTTTGACTATAACATCGACACAGAATTAATTGGTATCGAGCTAACGTTTCGAATGCAATGATTGAGTTTTTTTTTTGTTCACAAATCGACGACTCACACACAAAATATGTGCCGGTTATTATCAATATTAGAAGATCTAAAATGAGTATTTTTTATCACCTTTAAAAAATTACAATTAATTGTAAAAGACTCGAAAATAAAGAAATTTTCGTAGCGTTTTAGCTTGCCTGATAGAAAGAAAAACGAAAACTTGTTTGCATCTATCTACGGGTTGTAAAGGACAGTGTACCAGAAACTGATAGGGGTTGCTCACTCAACGAAACTGAACAACTTTCACCAAGATTGTCTTCAGGAAAAAAAAAATACTTTTCCATACAAAATTACCACCTTAATCAGACAATTTGTATGGAAAACATACATACATACATAAAGTCACGCCTTTATCCCTTGCGGGGTAGGCAGAGCGTAAAACGCCTAATAAAAGGCGTCTTCGCCACGTCTGACAAATACTGAGGGGAATTTCAGATTGTAATGTGTATCGCTACAGTGACAGGTTGTCAGCCCATCGCCTAAATTGCAATACACTATCCCTCGAATCCCTTTTGCTGACTTCTACAGCATGCCCGGGAGGAAGGGCAACTGGAACATTCTATGTTTTTCTATCGCTCCCAGTCCAGCATGGAAGTATCGCTCCCAGTCCAGCATGGAAGTATGGAAAAGCTAAATATTTTATTAATTCCCTGAAAGAATTTCCTGGTGAAAGTTGTTTAGTTTCGTTGACTGAACAACCCCTCTGGGTACGCTGTACCTTACACCCGCAATACATTCCTAATTACAAAAATCCACTAGTTTTGTGCAAGCAGAAACAGTTTTGTTGAACAAAATATACACAGAATTTGACTGTACTTTAGCTTCCTCGCATGTAACTAGTATCAGAAACACCGGCAATATATTCCTTTATTTATTATTAACTTAGCACTGCTGTGTATGGCCTTGCTAACTGGAAATTGTTTTAATGAACCAGCTAATAATATACCAAGTTTACCAGTTCAAGTTTGCTTTACAAATTGTTAACTACTAAAGTTGCTACACACAACAATGTCTACTGCACAATTATTTAGTTTGAACAAATTAATTAGTTTTAGCTATAAAATTGATTTCCTGTATGAACTGCCTCCGTGATCTAGTGGTCTGAGCTAAGACCTCCCGACCCGGAAGTCTCTGGTTCAATTCCCAGGGGGGGGAAAGGGAATATTTTTTTGTCAATTTATCACTTTGTGAGGTTTTCCCCAGTTTGGTTAGGACAATGCAGGCTGAATCACCTGATTGTCTGGAAGAAAAAAGATTCCTTGCTTCTAGGGCACCACGTTAAGCCGTCGGTCACACATGTCATAGGCCTATTAGCTGTGCTAATAGGTGGTTTAAAAACACTAGGGTTCATCGGGTTGATCAACTCAAAACCCATACGACAAGAAGAAGCATTGGCGTGCGTTTTGGAGAGTAGGATGCATGCGTCTGATGCAAGTTAAAAGCGCAGCAATGTAATTACACGAGCGTATCTCTCTGGACAGTTATCTGAAGTCTACCTAATAGGATCTTGTCGCACGTAACATTATTTATAACAAAAGGGTAGAAGTGTGTCATTATGTCACGTGAGTCCAGTGGACTATTTGCTAATAAAAGTATAGGTACATAGGTATTTGATTCTTACAAAAAAAAAAAGTATAGCAACCAAAAGAAACTATTAAATAAGACATTTTTATCGACGGTAATTTTTTATTTGCCATGGGAAAACAAAAATAAGAACAATATTTAAGGCACAAATAGGTACTTACTGCTCAAAATGCTAAGAATAATATAGGGAAGGTATAGTGGCTACGCCATTACAAAACAATAGAGTCAAATCGTTTTCATTTCCTCGTATTTATTCCGAAAGTAACTCTATCGTGCCGCAGCTGTCAAGCTGTCATGATCATGACTGGCAAAATAGAACCAATTGTCACGAATAAATAAGCAACAACTGCGGCTTTTAGACCCATATTAATAAATAACTTAACTAAGAGCCTTTTAGTAGGAAAGCTCAACTTCTTCTATCGAGTGGGTTGTTGAGTTGATCATCCCTTTGATAAGTGTTTACAAACCATATAAATGCCTCTGACATAGTTTAAGAATGGACGTCGTGACGTGGCGTGAGAATCACGTAATATCATGTTGAAATCCTTTTTATTGTAGGTATGTTACGTTTTTAATATAATAATTGATGTATTTTGTATCAGGCACGGCATGAATTTACTTAAAGCTAATAAGGTTTTAGTGCCAGATTGTATGTACCTATTTGTAATAAATAATGATTGTGTTATATTAATTAGAAACATTAAACAATGACCACTATCTAGTATTTACCTACGTGCCATCCGAAACACGGAGTTAATTTCTTGACAGACGAAACAAAAATTTCCAAAACCACGCTCACTTTTTGTACCCGAAATAACTTTGCTAGTATCTTCAGACATATTAAGGAACCAAGCATTTAGATTTCGATTAATTTCGCCTTTGAAGCACCGGTGGAGTTTAGAGAAGGATTAAAATTTATAGCCCGCGTTTACGACTCGTTCCACAGAGTTAAATTAGCGTAGACCACGTAACCTCTTTTAACTGCGAAAGCAAACGTAACTTTGTATACATATACAGGGTGTTAATTTAATTGCGTTCCATGGCTTAGGGGGTGTTTCAGTAACGTTAAAGGAGCCCATAAGAAATATTTAAAAAATCCAACTCGAAAAATCAAAAAACCAAAACCACCCCCTAAGCTTTGGCAAGCAATTAAATTAACACCCTGTATACATACATACAATCACGCTTTCATCCCTTATGGGGTAGGCAACTTTTTATACTTTTGTTAAAAAATATAAGTAATATTTTCAGTTTGTCTTCTTACTTTGTTTGCGGTATTTTTACATCCCAATTGCATTATTAATCATTTTATCACTGACCTAGTATTCTACTCAAACTCTCATCACATTCACAAAATACCTGATCCTAAACCAAACAGTTTGATCCACTTATCCGGATAATTGAGTATCCCTAACCGACTACCAAGTAGAGTAATCCCGACTCCTTACGACTACAACTTCACCCATCTGATTGTCCCTACCCTCCTTACCGCTCCACCAAACTACAAGAAGGTTTCTCGTTAGCGAATCAACCCTCTTAAATGGGTTAAGGTGCGTCCGGGTCAAGCTTTTTTGAGCTCTTTTAGACATAACACTGAACCGAAAGTGGCAGTGGAAATAAAGTGAAATAAAATTAAGGGTATTTATATACCTAAAGGTTAAGGTTAGACCGCACTATCGCGTAACTGCAGCAGAGCGACGCGGCACTGCAGCCGAGCGAAGCGGCACTTCAGCGGCGCGGCGCGGCGCGGCAAAATGTCACTTCATACATTTTTGACAGTCTTTGTCGCGCCGCGCCTCTGCAGCTACGCGATAGTGCAGTCTAAAGCATGTTTGACAGAGCAAAGTGTAGCAGACAGCTGGAAAGCGCACCCTAGCCCTAGCACTAGTCAAGAAAGGGCTAGTGAAGAAAATAGATGATCAGACGTTAACTTAACGTTGGTCGTCTACGGAAACCGAAAAATAAAATACCAAATGGGCACTGCTGTCTGATCCCAAAATACTATTCTAAATTTACCTTATTTTTTGTAGGGTTGGATGTGGACTCAGTGGATGTGGGTACCAAAATAACTTAGGGTAAATGAGACGTTTGAGTGACGTGGATAAGGGATACCTTGCACCCATTTTTGCCATTACATATTTATAAGTATGTAGGTAATTCACTTGTTCAAGTTCTTGTAAATAATTCTATTGTTGTCCTAGTTTTTGCTATAAAACGTGTTATTACGTACCTAATTGTTATTTATTACTTACCTACACATAAAACGTAGGGAGGTACCTACACAATTAAAAAATTTCTTTACTAAATACTTAATGCGCTTCTGGAAATGAAAACAGGCCAAAGCTCTTTTTATGATAATGATGAGGTATGTAATAATCATATAATGTGCCTAAGTTACAGCAAACTTTATTTCTCATTCAGTTTACTTGTTTTCCGGGTCACTCGCGATAAATTTTGAATTTACCTTTTGTCCCGACGTTTTAACTATGTTTCAATGGTCGTGGTCGCGTGTCGACTGAATGTCGGATGAACGTTAATGGATGTAAAATGAGTGAAAATAATCGCGAGAGTTAAAAAGTTACATTTTATTTCTTATATTGCAAGAAATTTACCAACTATACCTGTTGCAATACCAATTCCTTTTGCTCACGAACAACTCGTATTGTGACGTCAAAAGGGCCATTAGGCGCCGGCGTGGGTAGCCTTTTGATTCCGTACAAAAATACTTCTAGTGCCATTTTCCAAGGAGTGCGTACGGTACTTAGTAGACCCTTTTGAGAAATCCTACTAATATTATAAATGTGAAAGTTTGGATGTTTGTTCAATCACGCTTCAACCACACGACGGATCGGGATGATACTTGGCATACATGTAGGTTAGGTTAGGTTAGGTTAGGCTAGGACATAGCACAAAAACCTAGTAAGGGCGTTTATGCTCTCATTGATATTAGATTCGTATCCAATTCGTATCAAGAAAAATTCCATATGAAATATGGATGAGTGCACAAATTGCTCTTATTCAAATTTAATTTGATAGCAATTTGCATCAAATCAACTTCAGGGCTAAAACCATAGCTTGAAGCGGAAAATACACAATACCTGTTGAACAAGGCACACCTTGTTTGTTCACGACCAACTCGTAATGTGACGTCAAAAGAACCTCAAGCCCTTTGGTTCCGTACAAAAATACTGGTAGTGCCAATTCACAATACGCTTCACACCTAATGGATGCCTTGTGAAAAGTATAAGTACCTAAGGCCCGTATTTATAATCAGCTCTCAAGACTGACAGCGAGTTTGAGTTCGTATCAGAAATGTCATTTCAGTACAAAACGGTCTGTCAAATCTGTACTTAATATTGCTCTCAATCTTGAGATCGCTTTATAAATACGAGCCTAAATAGCATCGTGACATAATTTAGGTGCCTGTATGAATTTTGCTCAAGTTAGTATATCAGTGTTTGAGTTAAAAGTATATAAGTAGTTTGTTTTAAGCTGGCCGAATGTTTAAATATAACTCAACTGGATGAACGCAAATAAATTCTCATTATTTATCTTGCTGGACTGGGAGCTATAGAAAAACATAGAATGTGCCAGCTGCATCTCCTCCCGGGCATGCTGTAAAAACCAGCTAAGGGATTCGAGGGTTTCAGTGTAGGTATTCTAATTTAGGCGATGGGTTGACAACCTGTCACTACAGCAATATACAGATCGATCTGAAATAACCCTCAAAACTTGTCTGAAGTGGCGAATACGATCCTTGTTTAGATCGTTGACGCTCTGCCTAACCCATTAGGGATAAAGGCGTGATTTTATGTATGTATAATTATTATGTTATTTACCTTGTGTTATGTCTAAAAGAGCTCAAAAAAGCTTGACCCGGACGCACCTTAACCCATTTAAGAGGGTTGATTCGCTAACGAGAAACCTTCTTGTAGTTTGGTGGAGCGGTAAGGAGGGTAGGGACAATCAGATGGGTGAAGTTGTAGTCGTAAGGAGTCGGGATTACTCTACTTGGTAGTCGGTTAGGGATACTCAATTATCCGGATAAGTGGATCAAACTGTTTGGTTTAGGATCAGGTATTTTGTGAATGTGATGAGAGTTTGAGTAGAATACTAGGTTTGTCCTTCAATTTTCTTTTGTGGTTTTATGTTTTTTTTTTCTGCTTTCTATTTTTACACAAAACTTAACTAAAATTTTTATAAAAAATAGCACTGTGCGTACGCCCTGACAATTCAATAATTAAGTCGCTTTTTTATTTTCCATACAAAATGACCACCTTGTTCAGACAATTTGTAAGGGAAAACCAATTTATTTATTTATTATTATTTGCGGTACGGGAGAGGCCCTTACACCCTAAATAGGCTTGAAACACGCCGAATAAATTACATGAGATCACCTCCCACTTGAAATCATCCCACGTACAAATTAAACTTAATCTCCTCGCCCCCATGTGATTCACCTTCCACTTAACCCCTTATTTTACCCTCTCTACCCTCTCTTGGTATTACAATCCTTGCGTACAATTACACATACTCACACTCCTTGATTGCAAATAGGTGTGTATGTTACCTTGGTTGTCTGGAGCAGATTGCTTTATAGATACACGAATATTGCGAATGAAGGTATCCTTAAATTAATCAGAGGAAGAGTAAAGTGACTTGTGTTATTATTGTAGCGAAGATTGGTTTAGTCATTCTTTTGTCAATGGAATAGGTATACCTACTACCACTGCCTATACCTAAATATTATTATTGTGAAATGGGTTTGCTCTGGGATAACTAAAACAGAGTCAATGATGGAGAAAGATTTTCTTAAGCTACTAGGGAAATTGTTTGTCTGTTACCGAGTCCATCATACTTCATCCAGAGATCTTTTCCTGAAAAATCCTAAATTCGATTTAATTAATAGGTAGGTATTCAAGTATAGAAGAATGAATATTCTTAGAATTTATTCTTTCAATTTTGTTGGATAGTTGGTTGTTTAACCTTCTTTTTCTCGTGCCTAGCGTTTTCCCGGCTTAATACTAGCAAAAACAACGTTTCTGTTTTTTTTTAGTTATAGTCTCAATATTTGTCGCAATTTTAGCTATGTTTGATCTCCATTAACATTAGTTTCGCTCTTTCCGATTCCATTTGTTCTCATGCTCCTTTCGGTGCCTCAGTTTATAACTAACAGTTGTTTACTAAACACAAACATTCAAGTCGGTTTCGCTTCAGAAAATACCAACAAACTACGTATTCCATACGAGAAGCGCTTCTCCTCAAGAGGGTTGTAAATAAATATTAACTTTGTCTACCCTCTTAATGACAAGCCTTTAGAAGTAACTTACGCTGATGGGAATAAGCCTATACTAAGATCACGTTATTTGCATAGGTAGTTTATAAAGCTACGAACCTACTCAGAGGTAGACGTGTAGGACGTAAGATAAAGAAATAAGTAATAATATATACAAGGGTAAAAAGAAACACAGTGCTCAATCCTTTCGCTAAAATAGATTTTTCATTAGAATCTTTTATTGATAAATTAATACTATACCACCTACTACTATCGCGAACCTATAAAATTGGCCGTAAATTTTTGAATTGTAAGTAAACTGTTACTAGTTATTAACTAGTCTTTTCCCCTTGGAATGGAACCCTGAACCTCTGGATAGCAAGTCCATAACTAGAATCCCAGATAACATACCAGTTTTTATCAGAAGTTTCCAGTAGATTTATAAACACGTAATGCATAATTTTAACGCATAGGTACAATACAAGATGTGTACGAGATCGAATCAACGATCTTTGGGTTGAGAGACAGAATAAAAAAAATCTCATAATGACCCTAAAAGCTTTCTCTTGGTAAGCTTACTATTTATTTACCTTGAAAGTCGGACCAGAGAATGTTGATTCTAAATAAGAATGTTGACTTAGTACAGGGATGTTTACCCTAGCAGCGACTGGCCGGGAGCAAACCGATAGAATGTAAATGCTCCGCCGGTGGAGATAAAATCCGATCAAATAAAGGGGGAAATAGACTGTACGACTCTTAACTTGACTTCCATGCTGGACTGGGAGCGATAGAAAAACATAGAATGTGCCAGCTGCATCTCCTCCCGTGCATGCTGAAAAAACCAGCTAAGGGACTCGAGGGTTTCAGTATATTGTAATTTAGGCGATGGGCTGACAACCTGTCACTACACCAATATACAGATCTATCTTACACAACCCTCAAAAACTTGTCAGACGTAGCGGAACGACCTTTGTTTGGGCCGTTGTTGCTCTGCCTACCCCATTAGGGATACAGGCGTGATATTATGTATGTATGTATGTATGCATGTATGACTCTTAAGGGTCAAAGGCAGTTTTACAGTTGTCTTTTTCTAACAAACAGCAGATTATACGTATGCGTTGGAACGTGGGTTCTCAGTTGTTCTTTTGGCACTTAAACGCAAAGAAATTTTACATCTTTTACACACACTTCTTAGGCCCGTATTTTTAATCAGCTCTCAAGAGTGACAGCGAGTTTGAGTTCGTATTGGAAATGTCATTTCAGTACAAAACGACCTGTCAAATTCATACTTAAGATTGCTCTCAATCTTGAGAGCGCTTTATAAATACGAGCCTTAAACCTCAAGATTTTTTACAAGCTGGCGATCAGTTGCCTACCCAGTACCTTGTTCTATGTTTGATAATGTATTTCCGTAACAATGTTTTGCTTTACAATGAATTGTTTTGTAACTAAATAACAAACGCTTAATCAAACGTTGAAATAAAATACAATTTACCTCGATCAATTCGTCACCGTTAATTGTCATGATGTTTATTAATAAATTAAATTAACTTGAATAAACAGATAGCATGGCTTGTGTGTTTATGAAAATTGAGTAATCAACAACAATAGGTACATAATTTGTAAATACAAAATTTAGGTACATATTTTGTGATATTGAGTCGGCCCGTGTGCAGCCAGCCTTTTCCATAAGATGCGATGCGATCCTCGCTGTCTTCCGGAAGAGGAAATTGCATCGGCGGACTATCCTGCACTGCAGCCCTTATTTATGTTTATATTTATATGGACGATACTCAAACGCAACGAGATTGCTTTTGAACTCGATGCATAATAAGATTTCTGCGTGGAACATTGTCACTTTATACTGTTTTACTTTTGAAACTGGAACCTATCATTTTGTTTTAGTCACGGAATTTACTCAGGGCTGTTATGGTTTAGGGTAGCAAGCAACACACCTGCGGAACCTTCCGCGACCGAAACTTCGGTCGTATAAGACACACCAGCCAAGTTTCTGGTACGCTGTCCCTTACACCCCGTATTAAAAAGTCAAGAAATACCTACCTAAAATAAACTTTACAGCTTCCATACCATAAAGAGTATTTTAAAAATCAACACTTAAACAAGAACTTGTCACAATAAAATTAAGCTTAATTCTCAGAAACAGTTTCCTTCCCAATCTCAAAAGGAGCGTCTGAGAGAGCGAAGTGAAATTTAAAAAGGAGAACGATCCCAGTGGGCTTTTATCGAACCTGGCAAAGAAAACATTTGCTAAAATAACATTCAATTCTTGAAATGGCTCTTCGATTTGTAAAGGTACGTTATCAAGGAATAAGTACCCAAACGTCTTGTTTAATTTTCTTTGAACTAGAACAGACGTTGAAGCAGCGCTGACTTTCTACTTTAAATAGAAATAAAAAAAACAGCTGTATTAACCATTCATAGTAGAAAGGCAGAAACTTACAATCTCGATGAAGAAATATACTCGTAACTGTTTGAAAAACAACAAAAATTATTGAATGGCTCGTTGTTAGCAGTGCACTTATGTGACCTGAGGTTTCATATTTTTTTTATATGAATTTTATACTACGTCTGAGTCTTCCTTGTGTCTTCACCTTCACAATAAATATCAAAAAGTGTGTTTCCTTACCTTTTTATGTTAACATCAGAATAATAAGATATTTTTAGACAATATTTTTGACTACGCGTTCAAACCTTGACTCAATTTAAATTTTAAAGGCAGTCGTACAAGATTCATATTGAAACAAAAACCGAGCGGAAGTTGAGCATCAGATATATAAAGTTGTTGAGGATATATTTGCAGCTTTACTAAGTACGAAGATTTTGCATGAAGATGAGTTGAGAGCTTCGTAATAATGTTTTCAAACTTAGCCGTGTGTCTGTATTATCTTCGTTATCCAATTTATAAAACATTTTACGACTGGCTCCTTATGTCAGTAATCTGAAACTTATGCTCTTGATTTGAAAGGTTTGCGGGTTTGATTCCCCGCCCGGGAGATACAAATAATAAATTATCAGTTGATCGCTTTCTGAGATTTTTCCCAGGATGATTAACCGAAGCCATTGCTTTTCTGACAAGTACGGTGATTTCAGTGTACATCACGCAAACCACATCAGAGGCCTTGCCACTAGGGATAAATGAGGCATGATGGCAGCAGAAATAATTTTGTGATAAAATTTTCTTTTACCACATTTATAATTTAGTTCAACATTCATAATTTATCATCACTTCCGGAATCTTCAGTTTTAATGGCATTTCCTAAAATATCGAACGCAAACTTATAATGTTCCATTTTCTTGTTCTTCATTAAGTAGTTAAAAATGGATTGTAATGGTGATTCTTATTAAAGCACGTACCTTCGATACAAATTCCTGTAATGATCGGAGTCACGCATCGGTAAAACTTGTCAGGGGCTCGCCAGCTCTTTCGATTATTTCAAATTTTGGCCCGTATTTATAATCAGCTCTCAAGAGTGACAGCGAGTTTGAGTTCGTATCAGAAATGTCATTCCAGTACAAAATGACCTGTCAAATCCGCACTCAATATCGCTCTCAATCTTGAGATCGCTTTATAAATACGAGCCTTAGTTAGCCTTGTTCGTACAAACTTTAACCTACTTTTATACCACACAGGGCAAACTAAACTTGTGGACTGTTATATAATTGAAATGAAATTTTAAATGAAAAATAAATACACAGACAGCCAAAAAACTCTTGTACGCTCCAGGGCCAACTTAAGAGCATTTATCCTCAGAATCACTTGATTGGAATGAATAATTAACAAAACATAATTATTAATAGTTAACTGCAGGGAACTAATTACTTAATTGCTTCTCAATATTACCTCTTTCTAAATAATCATTGGGTGTCTACTTTATAGTTCGTAGGGTTTCTAAGGAGGTGTGTGTGACAGTTGGAAGTACAAGAAGAAAGTTTTGAAAAATCCATACCTATTTTGAGAGTTTTTTTTTCGTAAAGTAACTCTAGTTATGAAGATGAAAGCTCTTAATAAAGTATGGAAACCAGCCAAGATAAAAGTTGAGATACTTCGAGGCCCATTTTGCTACGAGGCCGGGAAGAGTCTTGTATCGCCGAGTTCGGAACACTTAAAGAGACTTATCACCCCCCTTCCGCTGATATTGGGCTAAATGTATCTTCAAAAAACATGAACTGAACATCCTCTGCGCTCGTGGTGTAAAAAGTTTTAACTCTCTTCAATAACCAATCATAAGGTTGGTTATTGAATAATTGCTGTAAATTGTTTAAAACACAACAATCTATAACTATATAGTATAAGAATATAGTAGAAGAAAGATTTATATTTTTGTACGTTTTGTTTGTACGAATACACTAAAAAAAAACAAACGGATTTCATTTTTCTTTTACCATTAGAAAGCTACGCTTACCCAAAGGTAATACCTACTTTTTACCGCGATAAAATAACTGATTCCCACGGGAAAACGCTTTAAGTAAGCCGCGGGCGAAACTGCGATGTAAAAGCTAGTATTTTATAAAAGAAAACACAAACATAATTATAACCCCTTGTTAATTATTTATCACTCGCATGTTGTTGTTTGAGTGCGTAATCCGGTGTCGGTGTTTGCATCATTACATATTCGACCTCTCCCAGCGGCCGCACAAACAAATGAGCCCAAAATACACTTGTTTTTAAAAGCTTTTATTTAACTTGTTATGAAATGAACTTGCTTTCCGCCTGCGGTTTCTTCCTGAGTTTTCCTGTGGGAATGAGGCATTTCCCGAGTAAAAAGTAGTCTATGTGCGTCTCCATAATACTATCTATCGTCCTGTTAAATTTTATTGAAATGCTTTCAGATGTTTAGGCGTCAAAGAGTAACAAACAGACAGAGTTACTTTCGAAAAATAATATAAGTAGGGGTATAAATTTTACGAGTTATTCCATTTTAGAGAGGAAGTGGAGTGATACAAAGAAATTAAAAATGAAGAAACAAAAAAATCTCACCGATGTATTTTGTATGGGTGGGTAACACTTTTTTAATGTTTTGTGCTTTGTTTAGTTTCATAGGTACAATCTTCCCCAGTTTGAGTTTTAAAACGAATGAAATTTCACTGTCTATAAACAGCTCGTCTGATTGAAAAATAAAGGAAGGGAAGTGTCAGCCCCGTGTCTATTTCTGCCGCCAGGCAGAGAAGTGTTCTTATTTCCTGCTCCAGCCTGAACATTTCCTGAAGGGCGTGTAAGCCAGCGGTATTACTAGCACATGAGGTGGTCCACTTTAGATGAGTCGTCAGGTATACACGTTAAACCTTCAATCCTGGTCGCTGTCTTTGATAATGGTCGTTACACACACCATGTCAGAGGCCTATTAGCTGTTAATAAATAGGCGTTTTAGACACCAGGGTTCACAGTCAAACTGTATGTACAGTTTTGTGGGGCAATGCTTAGCAGTTAAGTTTTATCCTGTATTTTTAATTAATTAGTGCCAAAATGTCAGCGCGCCTTGAAGTCTCTCTGGTTTAGGTAGGTATTGTGCGTCTGAAGTCGGCTAGAAAATGTTCTAGGTTACGATGCCCGCTTAGTACCAGGAGGCGTGGCTGCCACTGTTTGTACTTCCTAAGTTCCTACTAATTCTAATTCCCACTTCTTATCTTACTAGGTAATATTATAAATGCGATGTTTGGATTTTTGTTACTCCATCACGCTTCAACAACTGTCCGGATCGGGTTGAAACTTGTCACACAAGGTTAGATACTGGAATAGGACATAGGCTACTTTTAATCGCGGAAAAACTGTCTGTATGGAAAATTCTTTGTTATTTGAGTTAGATTTTTTAAAATATTTTTATATGATCCTAAATAGGTACCAAAACACCCCCTAACCTATGACTGGCAATTAAATTAACACCCTGTATACAGTGCAGCGATGTGGAACACAGGAAACACTGTATAATGTGCTGCATGTTCCAACAGAATTCAAAAGAGTATATAATTACCTATGTATTCTATTATCCATAATAATTATGTAAAACTATGATAATATTTCTATAACGGCGAAATATTTGTGATTTTATTTCTACGTTTCCTCTTAATTTTAGACGCCATCTTATTACATGCTAGTTAAATAAAAAAGACATACACAAAATTTTCGTATTTTATTAAACTTAAATAAATTGACATAGCTAATTAGAATTCAGCAAAAAAAATTGATCCCCTATTCTTCCTAATATAATATTAAATTAGCGTTCAGTTTTCTTTACGACGAACCCTTATGTTTATATTCCGTTAGCAACACGAAAATGCTTTGAAACTAATTAACAAACAACCAGTATAATGTTGTTCAAACGCAAACAACGATCGTTTTCAAGGTTCAGCAAACATTTCAGCTGAACAAAACATACAATTCTCCCTCAATCAATTTGCCACACCTCAAACACACATAAATATGTATTGATATCAAAAGCCATGGTCAAAGGAAAAATAATGTTATAAACGGTAATGTGTTTAAAAGGGAACATTTTGTTTAAATGCTTGAGATTAGTTATATTTTTAAAATTCTTTTATCATTAGAAAGCTACATAGGAGAAACATACACCTAAGCAATTTGTAAACGCGGAAAAATATTTTAAAAGTTACACTGCGAGGCAAAAAAAATTTATAAAAATAACAATACCTTATTTTTTATAAAGAGAGACTTTTCTCTCGTCTTTTAAATAGGTTCTAGGCATGTTTAACACAAATTCTTGCTAGGGAAATCATCTATCTGTTGCTTTTAATTTTCTCAACATTTATTAAAAAATGTGTGTGCCTTATCTACAAAATTTTGTCATCAACTCGATTGAAGAGTTTACACAAATACTCCACAATGATTATTGCGATGAACATGAAGATACATTTTTGAGTGCAGCCACTGATCGCGTGCTGCTCGTCATTATGACACCATAACATAACATTATTGCTGTCCCCAGGGCCGTAAAGCTTATCAGCGTGAGGACTGGCGCCATGTTTACATTATAAGTGCAAATTTCGTCACATTAGTGCCAAAACACACCTACGGCATGTGTCGCGTGGAACATTCGGAAAAAATATACATGCAATATTTTTATTCAAGACAGAGTCTGTGCGGAAAGAGAACCGTCATAGAATTTGAGGGCGCACATTTGTATTTAATTAATCCTCGGTTGGTTGCGTGGGGTATATGCCTAGTTCTTTAACCTTAACTTTCTACATTTAATTTTGGGGGTTTATGGTTAAAAACCTAGGCATAAACTCCACGCGATCAACCAAGGGTTAATTATTAAAAATTTGCGATTTCAAATTCCATGACGGTTCTCTTTCCGCACAGACTCTATTCTCAGTTTTACTGAAATGTTTATTTAGTTAGTTCATAAGTTTTTTTTTAACACGACAACACAAGTAGGTAGGTAATTAATAAAACAAATTTCAAAAGAAAACAAATAAGACAATCTGAATTATAAAGCAGATCCGTTCCTTGGTTGTGAAAGTCCTTCCTTGGGGCAATTTAAAGAACAACTCTACTTCAAAGTGTACCCAATCTAATTTACAGAGAAAAGGTACAAAAAGGGACTGGTAACCTTTACCTACCCATCTGTAAAGTTACTGTCTCTGTTGACTAGTGGTTTCAGCTTTAAGCTCTTGATTCGATGGTCCTGGGTTTGATTTATTATACTGATATATTATCTTAGCAATTCGTGAGATTGATTTTAGTTAGCAGCATTGATTTTAAACGCATTGTTACTTCAAGAATACGTGCTTCTAAGAGCACCATAAGTCTCGGCCGTTATATTCGACAATGAACCGAGGAAAAAATTCATTATATTTTATGTTTTCTGCGATCCCAGTCAAAAGTGATGAAGAACAAAAGCTTAGTTTATTTTACAAAAACTATAAGTATTCTAAATGATTCTAGCTTCATAATAGATATTTCCTGGCACCTTGTACATAAATCTAATTATAACCAAAACGACACGTAATGAAATCAAATACGACCAGAATAGAAATTCAATTTCCTGACAAATGTTTGTTTTTCATTAAACAATTTCAATAAAGTAATATTCACATTGTGGAATACAATGTATGTATAACATTGTTGCGATGCGATACTATGAATATCTGACGATTCTGGCATTTCATATTCAGAGCTAACGAACCATGTTCAAGGGGTTAAATGTAATTTGTGCAGTTTCACGAGTCATGGTTTCATGTGAATGCTCCTTTATAATCTGAAAAAGAAACATATTTATAAAATGCGAACCATAACTATAAGACATTTTACGGGTTTCTTACCGCGATTTAAATATTTGATGAGTTCCCGATATTTCAATGCTGTTACAAGCATCATGATCACGGGTCGACTGGAGAAAACTGCGGGTGGAATTAGGGACAGACATATCTGTAGAGTTATAGTAAAAATAACCGCAACAGTTTATAATTAAGTAATACGAACCATGTTGTATATTGGAGAGATCAAGAATATAATATTTAGGTAAGTCTGAGAACATAGAGTCTTTTGTTTATAATGCGGGTAGGTACAATAATGCATACTGCGTCTGCGTTTCCGAATGTATTCAATCCTCAACTCTTCAAAGTTACAGCTTCTGGGTGAGCTCGTTTCATCGTCGACTCTTTCTCTGAAGAGATAGACTAGAGTCAAGAGCAAACCCATAGTTAGTAAAAAAATAAAAAGCAATTTTGAAAAACAAGTTCAGTAGTTCGTAAAATATTATTATTTCTAATGAACATAAGTACTATTTTTGGAAGTTACTGACTGCCTCTAACTGCTTAGCATGATCGATTGATAAATTGGTGCATAATAGAAGAGGTAAATAAATAAAGTCCTGGGATTGAAATTGGATTACGCTGAATATTTCTACCGCTTCTTGTGATGACGATTAGTAATTAGCAGAATACAACATTTTATTAAATTAACTACCAACCTATGTACCTACAGTTATTATCTTTCTCGGTGGTTATCATTACATAGTTTAAAACTTTATCCCAAACTTACCCTTCAGGGCACCTGAGCGAATGGTGCGGAAGCTACGCAGCAGGAGATAATGAATAAACTCTGTTCCTAGTTTCAAACTTAGTCTAGGAACTTTTGAGGCAATACATCGACACCCCAGACCCTTAAAACTTGGGCTATAGTTTATTCAGTGCTTGTTTCGCAGTCTATGCATACTTTAACATTCATTATAATAACAATACAAAATTCTTTATGCCTTATTGCTAAAGCAGCAATTAATCTGTAATGTTAACGCCAATTTAAAAAAAAAAACTTGCTAAATACGCATTTTGGCATAAGTATCCGCTTGTCAAATCAGAAACTTTTTATGAAATGTCAAAAACGCTTATTTATATGAAAATCGCGAGGTATGACGTCACTCCTCTTAAACACTTGAGTACTCAAATCAACAACTTCTATATTTTAACTCGATTATTAAATCTAAATGAGCATTGTTTTGAAAATGATGAATGAGACCCACAATATTTTAGCGATCAGTTTTAAGTAAGTATAAACGTTTTGAATTTTTTTGTTAAATTGAATCTTAATCATAAGGTACCTTCCTATACTATTACGTGATTAAATAAGTCGTATAATTATAATGACAATTACCTAGCCTAGATACATAAATGGTTGGATAAGCATTATTGTTCGGTAGTTAATCCTATTACTTAAGTATTAGGTTCCCTTCAAAGCAGATTGAATGTTAATCACCTAAGGGACTGATGTTGTTAGTGCCGAGATGAGATGACCGACAGATTGCGTAATAAATTTCCAAACTATAGGGATTCTTGAAACTAAATATTTTGTTAAGCAATTTGACTATTATAATATAAATCGAATTAAAAATATAGATGGGACAGATTAGTGGTCAGTCAGTTAAATCCTTAGACTAATAATACACTATAAATCATATAATATAATGTATTGTAATGTATTGAGACTCTATTTTGATATGCACAGTTACAATTTGCTTTGAATAAAATGAAATAAGAAATAAAAATTTAACAGAAATATAGCGAAAGATTTGACGAGCATGCTGAATCAGCGACATCGGATCAATATCTGAGCTACCTAAGGTCTAACAAAGAGATAGAAATGAAAATTTCCGGGTAGATGACTTCTGAAATATTATCCGAGATAATTTAAGAAATAAATGTTTGCTCATTTATCTTATCTAGGATGCTATTTTGTCGTCTGGAAGAGTATCCGAGCTCTTAAGAGACCGCTGCTGCCGGCAAACTGGCACAAGTGTACTGAATGGCGAGTCCTGCAAATAAATTGGGCGTAATTTTATCACCAGCCCTTCTACAAAACTTCCGATCCCAACTGTACGAGAGCTAAACTTCGTCCATTTACTGACAGATTTATTGTTATTTGCTAGATAATTAGTTTTAATAGAATTTTGCATTTCTGGACATTGTTCTCGTGTGAGAATGCCATTTCCTTTACGGCTTATCGTTAAGCTTACCTATGGTCGACTCTAGCCATGATTCGGCGTAAACAAGATTTAACTAAAATAAAACCATTCCTGTCATTTTCCGTCTTGAGCGAACAAAAAAGGATGGCAGTATATTATCAAATTCAATATGACATATTTTGTTTAACGTTATCGTCAAAAGTAAATTGCAAGTCAAATACTTTTAGCTCTTATCAAATTCAAAATTATAGTTATAAATTGGGGCTACCTGTAAGTAACTTTCGTTCTAGTTAGTAAGATATTTTAATTAATCAAGGAACGGTAATTTGTACTTATTTAAAACATTATAGCATAGGAAATATCACGTGACTTAGCTTCGTAAATCATCCTTTTAATGGCTTCTGTGTTAAAAGTGCATTAAATGCATATGTGTTAGTTATATTGAGCGAAGCTATGTTTACTCAATGACATATTGCATAAAAATAACAGTACCTAGTAAAGTTACTTAGGTAAAAATCTTAACATAAAGTCATAATCATAATAGGCACAATTTTTCACTTGTTAATACCTATAGCAAAAGCTTTACTTTAGTTCCCCCAATGTACCCCTTCAAAGAATACCTATAGGTGACTTATTAATGTGTTAATAATGCTTTCACTGTCTCATTAAGGAGATTATATCTTAAACACACCTAGTCGTAAGTCGACAAGTTATTATCTCACAACATAAACGACTGAACTCACGGGATCAACATCATTATGTAATTCAACAAACATAAACCTCGTTAAAATTTGTCGTCTCAGGAAATTAAGAAGATTAAGTATAATCTTCGCGATGTTCCCTTGAACTTGGTCTCGTCTCGGTCTTGTACATTATAATGTCTGCATTATAATGTCTGCCATGTTTTATGTGGACACGCGTGGTGTGTATTCTACTAATATTAAAATGCGAAAGTTTGGATGATGGGATATTTGGATGTTTGTTACTCAATCGCGCTTGGCACATTATATAGATTAGATCCTGGAATAGGACAAAGGCTACTTTTCACTACGAGAAAGCCTCCATTCCACGGGAAAACTCATTTGACGCGGGTGAAACCGCGTGCGGGAAGATCTATACAATTATTACTACTATCTACTACCGAATCAATATTCGACCCTGTAGCTTGAAACTAATCAATAACTCATAGCATTATGGTATAACTTCATTCACAACTTTTTTAATTACTTCATAACTCCATGGGTCGATGGCGTGACGTAATCCTTATTTTACGGTGTGGGGGGAGGGTTTATGGGGCAGCAACGGTTATAAGCGTCGGTTCACGGAATTTTATCTACAGAGCCTTTCTACCCTGCATCTCTTACTTTTAATTACTTATTACGTGGTTGTTGTACGTTGTATTTTCCTATGGATGGTCGAATAATAAAACACCATAACCACCCCTATAATATTGTACATTCTGACTCTTTGACCATTACACCACAGAACACTGTCAAAGTTAGATCAGCAAAGATGGTACCCAAGTAAGAAAAAGATTAACGATATAATTTACTTATAATCGCGATATATAATATAATCTTGGTCAGTGGCCCTGATTGGACGGAAACACGATTTAACTCAAATATAACCATAATCTGTCATTTACTGATTGAGAGAACAGAAAAGGACGGAACAACCTACGGATGAACTAATTACTTATAATCTTGTCAAATTAAAAGATCTAAATAAGTCGTGATGTGGTAGAGTATCGACCAAAAACCTTTGTTTATGAATGAATTTACGACAGGATCAAAATTAGTTCGTCTATAGTACCTACTGTCCTTTTCTGTTCACTCAAGGCAGAAAATTACAGATATGGTTAAGTGTGTTTGTTTTAGAATCAGCACCAGTACCTAACCGATTTTATGGAGACAAAAATTGAATTGAAGTCTTGTCTATTTCTTTCTTTGTGTTTGATAACTTTTATTACATAGATATTGAAGCTTCTATAGAATCGTTCGAAACCTAACAAAGTTAGATAGGAGTTTAGAACTTCAACAGCATAACAAAGTTTTTAAGAAGCTGTCTACTATGCTGAAACAAGAAGGATGCACCACACTACACGAGTTTGAGAACTGAGAAATGTTAAAATAAAAGTAATGGTAATATTAATATTTCACCCGTGTATAGGTACGTGTAGTATAGGGCAATGTTGGGCAAAAGGTAATCAGATTACTGATTACATTTTGTTTTTGTTAACTGTAATTTGAAAAATATTTTTACATCAGCTGTTCTGTTCAACAACAATGTAAGTTTTAGGAGAGGATTTATATTTGATAATACGAGAAGATTTCCAACCAAATAACACAATGGCTGAACTACGCTAAAGACCGCAAAATTTACACATCGCGCGAAGTTTTCCAGTTTGAATAGCATAATTTAGATTTTGTTGTTGGATAAAACTAAGTTGGGAAAATTTACTTACTTATTCTGTGCGGAGATAAGAAAAGCCATAGTTTTCTTTGACTTTAATAATATATAGCACATTTTGAGCGTTTTTAGAAGTCTTCTAGATTGCTTTGCAAAAATTGGCGAAGGTGACCTTAACCTTCTGAAAAGAAACATAATTAGGTACGTACGCACGTTCGCATTTTCAGCAATACCAATACATTTAATCGTAACAAACACAATTAAGTACTAATCAATACCCACGTACAACGAAATAGAATTACGAGTGACGCACATGAAAGTGCCGCAGTAAATATGAAGCACTCCCTTAATGAACAACTTGTAGCTCCTGAGGGGCGAGAAATACAATACAAGTTGGCACTCTCCGACAATACGAGCAGGTCGTCTAGGTAATGAGTCTCTCCATGTGTCTTGAGACGAGCTTTTAAGTTACTTTTGGATTAGAAAGGGAATGTGTTATGAGAATACTAGCTTTCCGGCCGGGGCTAAATGAGTTTTTCCGTGGGAATGAAGTATTTTCCCGCGGTAAAACACTTACTAGTCGCTACTAGTATCAACTTATAAACGCATACCAGTATCGCTACTCTATTCAATAGCTAGTACTTAATTAGTACGACCATTTTCAGAGTTCATTGATGCATTTGCTATCTACAAAAAAACACGTGTACTTACAAAAATCCTAAAACAAAAAAGAACAAGAATTAATAATGTAGATGAATTTGTTTGGCCTCATGTTCACGCTTTTTGCCAGACTAAAAAGTTTTGCAAAAAGTTTTCCGCGTGTCATGGGGCTTAATCGTCCATTTAGTGCGAAGCGAGGGAAAACTTTTTGCTCCTAAATTCATTCATTCATTCACGAGTGAAATTTGTTTGTAGCCAGTGAACAGTGTTAAGTTCATATCCGTTCTCTTGTGTGGACTTTTCCACTAGACGTCACGTCAACGGCAACGGCGACGGCACGGCGACGATCACTTGACAATATCTATGGGAATCGATGACATGCCGTGACGGTGCCGTGCCGGCAAGTGGAAAAGCGTGTCATATAATTTCATTGATTTTCATACATTATCTCACCTACGATATCGTCGACGGTACCGTGCCGTCGCCGTTGCCGTTGAGGTGCCGTCTAGTGGAAAAGCGCCCATTGCAAGAGATGAAGTTTTAAAATGAGCGCAACTAAAATATAAACCGAATTTTAGGATGGAACTTTTCTACAATTAAGTAAATAAAATACATACATAAATTGACCCCTTTATCCCTAACGGGGTAGATAGAGCGTAAAACGCCTAGTAAAAGGCGCCTTCGCCACGTCTGACAAACATTGAGAACAAATTTTAGATCAAGAAAGGTTGTCAGCCCATCGCCTAAATTACAATACACTGCAACCCTCGAATCCCTATTGCTGACATCATGCCCGGGAGGAAGGGCAGCCGGAACATTCTGTTTTTTTATCGCTCCTAGACCTAAACCTAAGAATAATGTAGCGTCTCAACTTAGTTCTTCTTCATAGCGTCGATGGTTGACAATAAAATTTTGATGTAGGTACGGCCGTTTTACGATTTACCTTTAGCTGTTATGTACGTACATCTTGCAAACTTCAAGACCTAGACAGTTGGGGCAAGATATAATAAGATGGGATAAATATTCTACACCAAAATTAGAAATCTTTCAACGCTAGCGTGAAATCTGAACTACCTATTAATAAGATATGATAGACGTTCGATTTATTTCTTATATTAATAATACTTCTCATTATTATTATTAATTAAGACGTCCATGGGGAGTAGAAAGAGTAATGAAAGAGTCCCTTGTGTGTGTTATTTCTTCCTCGTAAGCTCCGTGAACCAATTAAGGCAGTGCAAATTTATGAGTGCAGTGTAGTAGCCTTTATGAATTATCGCAGACAATGTTGAAAATGAATTTATGGTAGCCTTATTGCGTGGAGAAATGAAGCCTTGTAGCACATAATGTTATGACACATAAATATAACGTAGGTATCTAGGATCAAACATAAATATATTGTTTTTAATTTAAAACGATTAAATTAAGTAGGTATAATTACGTTTGAAGAATAAAAAACCAATTACATTATTTCCCCTCGTGTGAAACTAACATCGTTGTTAATTATATTACTCGATGGTAATATTTATATTTAGTATTGGATCAAATATTTTTTAGGTAGATTTATTGTATTTATAAAGTACTATTTTGTGAAATTTCCGATACCTATCTTGTGAAAATGTATCCAAATATAGGTATCTCATTAGTAAAGGATACTGTTTCACAATACTATAACGGATTAATTGGGAAAAACAATGTGACAAAACTCATTTCGTTTCTCGCACGTATGACATCTTTGCACCAGTAAATTCTTGCTTGTTTCTATATCTTTGGTTTTGCCGAACACGAACTACCAATAGCTCCCTGCTGTAGACAACCTGACAAACAGCTTCTGTCGAAGCGTAGACATGTTACTTGCAACCAAGCAATAAGAGAGAGGGGTTGCTTGGTGCAAGTAACATGTCTACGCTTCGACAGAAGCTGTTTGTCAGGTTGTCTACAGCAGGGAGCTATTGGTAGTTCGTGTTCGGCAAACCAAAGATATAGAAACAAGCAAGAATTTACTGGTGCAAAGATGTCATACGTGCGAGAACGAAATGAGTTTGTCACATTGTTTTCCTACACCGTTTTCCTGTTAATATTGATAAAGGTGGAGTATTTACCTTGTATCTCAGTGGGAGTAACAAAAGGTTTTCCGATAGAACAAGTATAAGTTGTGACACTTTAGGTGGAAGGACACTGGTCCTGATTCGGCGGAAACACAATCTAACTAAAATAAGACTATATAATTCTCATTTTCTGTCATAAGAATGAAAGAAAGAATGATCCTATCGTTTCATTCACAAACTCCATAACATGACCACTGACTAAAAAGACTGAAGAGAGAAATACGGACGGAAAGACAACAAGAGTAAGCCCTTTAGGGTTTTGAATATAAAAAAAACTACCAGGTTTCACATGACCTTTTAAAAGTGAGAAAAGTAAGTTAATCCCTATACCTGATACATACATAATACATATTGTAGCTACCTACCCGTACCTACCCGGAAATCTTGACTTACAATAAATAGCACTTGAAGCAGGGGTTCCTACATGTGTGTCTACAACATTGATATCAATTTGTAAGCGCACAAAGTCACTAAGGCCCGTATTTATAATCAGCTCTCAAGAGTGACAGCTACGTATCAGAAATGTCATTTCAGTACAAAACGACCTGTCAAATCCATACTTGATATTGCTCTCAATCTTGAGATCGCTTCATAAATACGAGCCTAAATCTTGACTAAAATGGTCACCTGTCATGTCTATCCTGAGAGAACAGAAAAGAATAGTAACAATTTTGGTTGAGATATAGTTAAGTCATGCTCTCCACGAATCGATAGCATTTTAAAGCTGAAGATGACTTACCCAAAACGACTCCGCCCAGAAGTACCAGTAACACTGCAGGTAGATCCACACCGCGTTTCATTTCGGAAACCATTCACTTTTCACTCACACCACGAACTGTCGAATATTATCACTATTATACTGAAGTAGCACATCGTATCACCAACTGCACTATCTGTAAAGAAGAAAATGTGTGTTAATTTCACTATTTTCATCCTGCGAGTGGCATTAAAGCTTTAGCATATTTTTGAAGTGAGAACTTCTTTAGCGGTGTTGTGCACTTTTTGGGATGGGTAAAAAATGTTAAACTCGCGTAGTTCCCGACCTCTGGTCACACACAAATTGTATGCAAACAGAGGCCAAGCAAATTTGGCCGATCGCGTCAGACCAGTTGCGTTTTAAAAACCTACTAGCGCCATTTGTTGAAACATGGAAAGAAAATAATTTATTTTTACTGTTTTATTATCCAGATAAGGTTCGATCTAATGTTCAAGTTTTCACTTCTGCCGGCTCTCCAGGAGTGCAGCCCGTATTTTTTTTCTAGACTGAAACTAGTAAGACTGATGGTGCAGAGATAGGTGGATTTTTAAATATTATCAGATGCTGAAAATATCTGTTAAATAGAAAACGGGCGAGATATAAAAAAGCAAAAGGGTCAGGTTATTGGTAAGGTCGATCAGCCATTTCACCATGTTTGAGTAACAATAATTATTAAGAAATACAGAACTAAACTCTCCTTTATTTATCTAAGAAAATACGTTCTGTTTGTTTTTCGGTACTATTTTAATTAGGTATGGCTCAAGACAAAGTAAATGAAATTTCTTCTGAACAAAAACAACCTGGAATTTTATGAATAAAAATAGCTCACTAACTAGCGTGACTTAATAGCAGAAAGGATTGAGAAAGAAAACATTTTGAAATCCTTTGTGCTAAGTAAATGTTGTTTTGAAATATTCCAGTAATTAAGAGTGATATTTTTTTTTTATAAAAAGTGTTTACATTTTACCAGCGCAGTCATTTTAAAATAAACTCCACTGAGAATATTAAAAAAACCGGCGGAAATTCCTGCTTTGTTTTTTTTTTAATTAAAGATGAGTTGGTAACTGCAAAGGGCAATACTTAGCTTGAGTCTAGCGAAAGAATGTTGTAATAGTAAATTGTGCATCAAGGGGAGAATGTGACCGATTCTCGACAAGTGTGTAGTTTGGGGCTCAAAACGAAGCACACACGAGTCGTCATATTTAATTTTAATACGAATCCATTGACGTAAGAATCATTAAAATCGGCCCACGAGTTTGGTCTCTGGACCGCCACAAAGTAACAAACATACACACATAGGCTGATAAACACAATTACCCTTCTTTGCGTTGCGCAGTCGGGTAAAAAAAAAAACTTTGTTTTAGAATTATGACGTGGCGGCGCTAATCGCCATGGGAGTATAAAGTGCTCTTACATAGATGTCCGTAATTTAACGCATTAGGTACCTCTAAATTGTTAGATATGATTCTATTTGAACTGTGGTTTCTTCAATAGTAATTTATAAAGGTTTTCTAGAGGGAATAGACTTACGAGTATGTTGTATAACACAAAACAATATCAGATATTGCAAAACACTCGATATTATCCAGTGGAAATCCCGAAAAATCCATTTTGTTTTGTGTTATACAACATACTCGTAAGTCTATTCCCTCTTAGAAAACCTTTATAAATTACTATTGAAGAAACCACAGTTCAAATAGAATCATATCTAACAATTTAGAGGTACCTAATGCGTTAAATTACGGACATATATTAAGTAAGTCTTTTTTTATTTATGATACTTACCTACTTTAACAAATTTTAATTATCCTAGAAAAATCATTATTCCTGTGCGTTACACTGTACAAAAATACATGTATAAAAAAAGCAACCTTTTTCTATTGTCACATGAGGTTAAAGGTTTTGGAAGATTTCACACCCCACCATCGCGTGAAAGATCCCAGCGGCTTTCAAATAATGGGTCGTATATCTTATGTGTTGTATGACATGGAATAGGATGGCGGTGTCACATTACATGTAAGGTATTTTATTTAATATCTATCGAGGATCACATTTTTAGGTATTCTTTAGCGTGATTTAGCCTAAACGGATTGATAGATTTGAAAAAGAGCAGGTGTTATTTATATTTTTTATGATGCTGTGTACTTCAAAATCAATGCTAACATGACTTAGCTAAATCTTAACTACAATTATAATTATTGCCATCTCTTTCTGTTCTCTCATGATAGAAAATGACAGGTGACAATTTTAGTGATTTTAAATTAAAGACCTTGTTAGAAGTTACACACATTTTATGTAAGACTGTTTAATTTAGCAGTGGACTGTAATTTTTATGCCGGTTTTTGTGTAGTAAATAAAATGCGTATTTTACAACAAATATTTTACGTGTATTCTTTTCAGGAACAATTGAAGAAGTCAGAAAATAACAAAAAACTATCGTAACTATTTTTGAACTTATACAAAGGAGTTTTCATTAAAAATAGATTTCATGTTAGAGAATCTAACATATTGCGGGGCACAACAACAACAGACTATTAATAAATCATGTAGTAACTTAATGAGACAAACATTGTTCTTGTGAGTTTACATTAATATAAATTACCATTAAGAAAATGAAAATTTAGTTTTTTATATATATTTAAGTATTTCTTATACATAATAGTACCTATTACGTAATTAAAATATAAAAACTATAATATTGAAGTTTTGAAAAATTATTGTTCTGAGAACTTAAAAAACATATAAATTTTTTTTTTATATATAGGTAGGTATTTAGATACTAAATTAACTAAAAATAATTTTAATAATTATTATTATGCAGGAAACGACTGCATCTCACCAGCACAAAAAATAAAACAAGTAACAAACTTTGTTCAATGCATAAAAAAGAGATAAGTAAGAAACATATTTCTAATTAAAATATTAAACTTAACTTTAATTATCTATAGGTAATGCACACACCCGTGTGATTGACCTGGTATGGGTACGCCCATTGGGTGTTTTAACTTCTATGGCTCGCACAATATTATCAGATCCTGGAAATACTCGAACTACCCTTGCCATGGGCCAATACATTGGCGGTGTATTGTTTTCACGTAATATTACAAGAGTGCCAACATCTATGTTAGGTGTTACATTTCTCCATTTTGGTCTAGATTGAAGAACATTTAAATAATGCTTACTCCAGACTTTCCAGAAAGCCTGTTGCATACTGGTACATATTTTCCAGAATTTTATCCTATTTTCAGGAATTTCAGACAGATCTTCCTCTGGATATGAATTTAAAGCGGTACCAATCAGAAAATGTCCTGGGGACAGATAAGTAAAATCATTAACATCACTTGACAGTGGAACTAAAGGTCTACTGTTTAGTACTGCTTCAATTCTGCACAAAACTGTATTGAGTTGTTCATATGTTAGTACTGACTTTTGTACTACCCGTTTCAAATGATATTTTACACTTTTTACGGCAGCTTCCCAGAGTCCACCAAAAATAGGTGAATAGCACGGAATGAAGTGAAATTTGATGCCCTTTTGTGCAGCATGGGCTTGCACCTGTGTTTGATGTTCTCTGGAATTAGGCAATTTAAAACATTTCTCTAATTTAGTCTCTGCACACTTAAAGGTTGATGCATTGTCACAATAAATATCTGTGGGCAAACCACGACGTGAAATAAAGCGATCTAGACTTGCTATAAATGTATCTGTTTTTAAATCACTACACAGCTCTAAATTAATACATTTAGTGATAAAACACACATAGACACAGATGTATCCAGTGGATACTACTGATCGTCTCATAGATGACTGTTTTAGAGGGATAGGTCCGGCGAAATCAATACCTACTTTTTGATTTGGACGACAAACATTAATTCGATCAGAAGGCAATGACCCCATAAGTTGCTCAGATACATTCTTTTTTAGCTTCCAACATATGATACATTTATGTATTACTTTTTTGATTTCTCTTATACCGTTCAAAATCCAGAATTTTTGATTTAATGATGCAAGAACCAATCTTTGCCCTGCATGAAGATTCTTTTCATGCTCACTTTTTATAATCAATTCAGTAATACGTGAACCTTTTGGCAGTAAAATTTGATGTTTTTGAGAGTACGGTATACTAGCATTCTGTAAACGACCACCTACTCTACATAAGCCTTTATTATCTAAGAAAGGATACAATGCACTTATGTTTCCTTTTACAACTTTGTTTGCTTGCAATGCAAGAATTTCAGATTTCATACATTTTTGTTGTTCAGCTTTTATTATTAATAACAAAGATTCATTTAATTCACAACTTGTAATAAAGTTGTTCTTGGTTTGACCTTGTTTTGTGCGTGTATTACGACAGAAACGCAAAACGTAAGCAAGAACCCTCTGCATTTTAGTTATACTTGAATACCTATCTAGAAAATCAAGACACAATTCAGGCTCTTTAGAAACAGTACAAACCATCGCACTTGAAAGAGAGGAGTCAGAATCCTTTTTTATCTCAGGAAGGTTATCAGGCAAAACTGTTGGCACCTCAACTTGGGAAACATTATAATCAATGTTATAAAGAAATTGCGGCGCATTCCACCACAACTGATGCTGCTCCAACTCGTGCGGCAAGACACCTCTGCTGAGGCAATCAGCTGGATTGTCATGAGTGTTGACATACGACCACTTGAAGTTTTCTGTTAGCTGTGAAATCTCATTTACTCTATTTGCCACATAGGTATTCAATCTTGTGACATTTGTTTTAATCCATGCCAAAACTATTTGAGAGTCTGAATATAAAACCGTGCTGCCTATTGACTTTTTTAAACATAAAGTATTATGTACTCTCTTGACAAGCTTTGCGAGTAATAAAGCAGCATTGAGTTCAAGCCTTGGTACTGTAAGACTTTGGTTAAGAGGATTGACCCTAGATTTAGAGCAAAGTAAGGAAACCTTCACATTACCTGCTGAATCGACCACTCTCAAATATACGCAGCATCCATATGCAGTGGAACTTGAAGCATCAGCGAAACCAATTAGTTGCAAGCTTGTAGCATTGTGTAAATTGACATAGCGTTTCAAAACGATAGGCTTCATACTAGACAAACTTTCATAAAACTCAAACCAAAGACGTTTTAGTTCGTCATTAAGACATGCATCCCAATCTAAACGCGCCTGCCAGAGCTTTTGCATAATGACCTTTGCACTCACTACAAGAGGACCAGCGAGGCCAAGTGGATCATAAAATTTGCTTATGAAGCTGAGTACTTCACGCTTAGTCTCAGGGGTTTTTTCAGTTGTTTTAGGAGCAGAAAGCATAAAAGCGTCTGACTTTATATCAAAGTTAATTCCTAATGTTTTCAAGCAAACATTATCTTTTTGTAAATCAATTTCATCAAAATATTGTTTGTCTTTTGGAATATCATTTAAAACTTCAACTCTATTGGAGGACCACTTATGAAGTTGGAACCCTCCCAGGTCTAGAAGCTTGCAAAGTTGTTCTTTTGACTCTATCAACGTTTCCAGAACATCACTGGTTGCCAAGATATCATCGACGTATGTTTGATTTCTCAAGATAAATGCAGCGTTTGGAAACTCATTTTCATATCGATTAGCTAGTTCTATTAAACATCTTGTCGCCAAATAGGATGAACTTTTCTGACCATAGACGACGGTGTTAAGCTGAATTACTTCAACATTCTTTTGTGGAGAATCTCTCCATAAAATGTTCTGCAATGAACGATATTTGGGATTTAAAGAAACTGCTCTGAACATGTGTCTAATATCAGTAATAAACACATGCTTCTCTAATCGAAACAATAACAAAATATCGAACAGCTCATTTTGTACCACTGGGCCGTTTAGAAGCAAATCATTCAAAGAGATTTTTTTGTTTGTTTTCATTGAGTGGTCAAATACTGGCCTACATTTAGTTGTTTTCCTATCCATCCTGACTACTGCATGGTGTGGAGGAAAATAGACTGGATCTTTATTAAGATCATATTGATTTATATCAATTATAGTACCATGCCCTAATTCTAGGTACTCATTTATAAAATTTGTATAAAGTTCCAACAAAAGCGGATCTTTTTGTAATTTTTGTTCTAAATTAAAGAACCGTTTTGATGCAAGATAAAGCGAATCACCTAAAGTTTCATTGACAGAATCGAGTGGGACCTTAAGAGGCAAAGTGACTTCAAAAGAATTATTTTTAAGTTCTACAGTTTCCTGAAATATTTTTTCACAAGTTTCAAACTCTGACTGTTTTTCTGGAAAAAGCTCTGGGACCTTCTCTGTATTCCAAAATTGTTCAATATTTTCACTTAATTTTGAAGTACAAGTTGAACAAAACAAAGTTACCTTATTTTCAGGGTTACCTCCAGAAGCAATAATTGGGGCTCTGCCACCCACGATGTACCCAAACTGGCTTTTGAGAAGCTTCAGAAAGCTTTGTGCGGACGCATTGGGTGCTGGTAGAGATGCAGACGACTGAAGAACGATTTCAGCATCTGGCTCACTCAGCAACAGCACCTGGAAAGTTATGTCCGAGGCTAGTAATATATGTATGTCACTTGTCTTGTCAAAAGTTTCATCAGCAAGGGTGATGTTCGGGGGCAAAACGAAGTTGCTTAAGTCAATTTTGTTTTGAGGCAGCCTTGAAGTGACATCATTCAGAACGAAACAAGATGCCTGAATATTGAAATCATTTACCAAAGAATGAATCTGCAAGTTTACATACTGATTTAAGTCAGTAGAAGTATTTCCAATCCCATTGACACTCGACTCTATTTTTTTAGGCTCTAATTTGAGTAAATTGACAAGCTTACTTGTAACAAAAGACATTTGAGCACAGCTGTCTAATGCTGCCTTGCAATGCACTACCGTTCCATCTTCTGCAATGAGTTTAACTCTAGCGGTAGGCAAAAGTACCTGTTGTTGCTCTGTTGTGGTATTAGACATCAGGATCACTGGATTACTGGCTTTTTCTTCGTGCAACAAAGTGTTATGCTTATGTTTACAGATACTACATTTGAAGAAGAATCTGCATGGCTTGACATGATTATTAAGGCAAATATTACATAAATTATGCTCCTTTACAAATGCCAATCGGTCAGCGACCGACATTAATTTAAAATCATTACACTCAAATAATTTATGTGATGACTTACATTGCACACATGTTGGTGGCTGCTTGATCACTGCTTTGGCAGGCTTTACTGCTGCAGCTGCACCTGCTGCACAAACCATCTTGGAGAATGAGGACGGCTTGCTCTGATGACCATCAGGAGTTGGCTGAGGACGCTCCGAATTTTCAAGAGCGAGGGCTCGCTTTTCTAGAAAGTCAATAAGACTCTGTACAGTGGGTTCTTTTTCACGCACTAATTGAAACTCTCTATTGCAAAGAAAATCGAGCTTACGCAATACAACGCACAAAACAATTGAGTCCCATTGGTCAACCTTACAATTCAGATTTTTTAGTGCAGCTAAATGTTGCTTTACAGATGACACAAGCTGTCTGATATTACATGCATTTGTCCTAGTCAGCTGTGGCAAATCCAACAGCATATTTATATGATCACTGCGGATCTTATATTCATTATTATAGCGATCATTTAATATAATAATAGTCTCATCATAACTCTCGTTTATCAAAGGCAGATTTTTGACCAAATTTAGCGGTTCCTCCCTCAGAAAAGTCCTCAGATAATGTAATTTTTGAATGGGTTCCAAACGAGGATTATTATGTACAAGCGAATTGAAAAGCCCAATGAAAGTTTTATACTCTGAGTACTTTCCTGTAAAGAGTGGGATCGCTATGTCAGGTAAACGTGTTGGCATGAAAGAAGATTGTTCATGCTGATTTTTTAGAGACATAGTAGATTCAGACTTACTATTTTGTCTTTCACACTCTAACTTGTTCGACAATTCAAGTATTTTTGTCAATGTGACAGCGTAACGCTCTTCAACAAGGCTGGCATCTTCTCTGTCAGTCGGGTCCAAGCCAACAATTTGCAAGTTAAATTCTTCGTACCGAAGAAAGTTTTTACGAAGGCTTTCCTCTTTAACTTTGAGGTATTCGCTTGACAGGGAAGATGTAGCACTGTCAGATAAGTCATAAAAATAATTATAGAGACGGGTTATAATACCTTTAACATTCCCTCTTTGCCGAACAAGGGCAGAAATTTGATTGCTTTGATTAGCAATGTTTTGAGGAACACCATGTTCCGGCGCCGCCGGTTCCACACCTTCTATATTATCAGGCATTGTGATACACTTTTATACGCACTATATTATTTACGCGCACTAGTTTTACGTTTTTGAAACACTTTTTGACGAAAGCACAGGTAAATATCACTGATTTTTGTAGAAAACCGGCGTGACGACCACAAAACAAATGACAACCAGTATGATGAAAGAATAGTAAGATGGCCGCTCGGCGTCGGCGCGCGCCCGATCCGATGCTCTGGAATGACGTCGACACAACGGGAGACGCTGATTGGTTGCCACGTTAAAATGCAGCGCGGCAAAATGTTGCGCGCTATGAAATTCAAATTCAAATTTGTTTGCGCTTGTTGTGTTGTTCTTTGTTTTGAATTCGCTTCAATGGCAAGCGATTCGATGTTGAAAACAAAGAAATCACGGTAAATCTTGAATTTTACCAATGATGAAAACGACGAACGGGTGGAAATAAGATATTGCTCCTTTTGTAGTTGCACTTCGCCACGGCAAATAAATGCAAATGTGCACACGCTGACGAAGGCAAAAGGTTGAAAGTTGCAAAAATACCTTTTATACCTATAGCTACAGTATAGGTATACTTGCGGGCTCCTTTTAAAAAATTGAATTTTTCCCGAAGACACGCTGTTGTAGCCACGAGGAAACAGTAGGTAGAGCCTTTGGCGTGGATCACTGCACAAAGACTTGTGACTCAAACTGCAGCACTCGCGATCGCGAAACTTACTACACGGATCGATCCTTAAAGGTGGTTTGATCCATAGCACTGCTATTACAGTAGGGTTAATTAATTTATTTTTTATTTATTTATTATAAGACTAAATAATTAAGTACGAGTATTTGCAGTTACTTTTAAATGCTCTTATTTCAAAAACCACGTTTTTAGAGAACATAAATATAGGTTTTTAATTTGAGAATGAGGTGTGTTGATTATAGGAACTGTTCAATACCAAAATAACGTAGAAATAATACATCAATAGATATAATCAAATTATCCAAATAAATAATTTTCATTCTGAACAAATGCCCTGAAGAATGTAAGAAAATTATATTTCTTTTATACTTTGTCTTCGATATAAAAGATTGTTACTTAGCAGATTAATATTCAGTATTTTCTTAAGTGAATTTTTTTTGTGGGCAAAATGATTCATTGCTAATATAACATCTCCTTTGTAGAAGCACACTTTATATTTTAAGAAGTAAAATAGATCTGCAATTTTTCTGGTGAAGTTAAATTAAGTATTCTCTCAGTGGCGTACTTCGCCATCTACTGAGAATTATAATTACAGGACTGCGAGAGAGGTAGAACGAAGAAATCTTATAACAATCAGAATATGTATAAAACTTTCTTTTACGGAACCACAAAATCAAATTACCTTCTTCACGTTTTTAACGTAGAGGAAATTATGTCTATCTTTCGCGTTTGCTCTGCTTATGATTGAATGTGCAATCTTATTTCTAAAACATTTGTAAAATTCTTAAAGATTAGGGTGACGCCAACGCCAGTGAGACTTATAAAATTTTGTTAAGTTTTGAAAACAAAAACTGTACATTACATAAAAATGTATAGACTCATTGCAATAAAAAAATTGTAAAACCTACATTTCTACTACTGAGCTATTATGTATGGAGAAGACAAACACTTTGTCCCACTGGTGTTTGCATCATTCTACATACTAGTTGTCAAAATCGGTTTTTTAATAAAAAGGAGGAAAAAGATGAGAAACATTACCACACCGTGTATTAATATCAATATCAATAAGGTCTTACCTCAATGTAAACGCTTTGAAATTAAATATAGACAAAATATTTTGGCGTCATGACATGTTTGGAATAACTGTTCATTATAGTAGGTAGTTCAGTGCCTTCTGCTAAAAAAATTACGTCAATCTTAAGCCTATAAGTATAAAAGTATCAACAGGTCTGAACCAACACGTCTCGCCAACTCTTCCACGGCATTCCGTACGCCCTTCACGAACCGAAGCCCTCTAGGAATACGGTGCCGATTTGGTAAAAACACGACTTAACTGAAATAAGTCCACACCTGTAATTTTTCGCATCAGCTAACAGGAAGGAACGGCATTATAAACGAAATTATTTTGATGTTATCAGTTCAAAAATTTATTAGATTTTTGTTATGAACGGGATTATTACCACGATTATGTTTATTGTTACCTCGATATTTCGGAGTGGACCATGGAGTTTGAAACAACTCCGAAATATCGAGGTAACAATAAACATAATCGTGGTAATAATCCCGTTCATAACAAAAATCTAATTGCAGTGAACAACCGCGAAAGTCTCAAAAATCAAAAATTTATGTTGCTAAGGCGTGATCTGAACGGATATCGACAAATTTTATTGTCATCTACCATGGGTAAATAGGCCGGTTGGAAATGGGAAAGTGTACATATTGCTACAGAGAAATTGTTAAAGAAATCTAACTGATAGAATCGAAATAAGTTCGTCTATATACAGCCGTTAGTTAGTAGTATTCTCGTGATAAAAATTACAAATTATGGACTGGACTTATTTAAGTTAGGTAGGTTGTAGACGCGTATGAATCGAGCCCACTGCTTCAGTAACTAAAACTTACGTCACGTCGTCTTATTCCTTCTCCGGAGATATTGATCCCGACAACTTGTCTACAAGGATATATACTCCTTAGCCTCAATAATTACAGTCGACATCCTGTCAGCAGAGAGACAAATGTGATTAACTGATAAACTTAACTAACTTATAACCGTTAATGAGGGTGTTATGTCACAGAGATCCGCGTAAAGATGAATTTAGTGCCGCTTACACCTGAAAGTTCATAATGAGATGATAAATAGGACTTATCAGGAACTTTGACCGTTTCTGTTGCGGTTCTGGGAAGTATTCCGATTTCAGAAGTTGTTAAGACTATTATTACTTGGTGCCTAAGTGCACTTTACTAAAAATCTTTATTGACTTTTTCATAATTCAATTTCAGTATTTCAATAATTATTTACATTTTCTTTTTGTACTATATACGTAAGGTCACCTAGGTACGATTCTACAAAAATATAAATAATAGGTATATTCAAAAAAAAAATATGCTCATAGAATGTCGGGCTAAAAAAATACTACCGAAGAGCGTATTCACGTCGTGGTTTGCCCACAGATATTTATTGTGACAATGCATCAACCTTTAAGTGTGCAGAGACTAAATTAGAGAAATGTTTTTAAATTGCCTAATTCCAGAGAACATCAAACACAGGTGCAAGCCCATGCTGCACAAAAGGGCATCAAATTTCACTTCATTCCGTGCTATTCACCTATTTTTGGTGGGACTCTGGGAAGCTGCCGTAAAAAGTGTAAAATATCATTTGAAACGGGTAGTACAAAAGTCAGTACTAACATATGAACAACTCAATACAGTTTTGTGCAGAATTGAAGCAGTACTAAACAGTAGACCTTTAGTTCCACTGTCAAGTGATGTTAATGATTTTACTTATCTGTCCCCGAGGACATTTTCTGATTGGTACCGCTTTTAATTATATCCAGAGAAGATCTGTCTGAAATTCCTGAAAATAGGATAAAATTCTGGACAAATATGTACCAGTATGCAACAGGCTTTCTGGAAAAAAGTCTGGAGTAAGGCATTATTTAAATGTTCTTCAATCTAGACCAAAATGGAGAAATGTAACACCTAACATAGATGTTGGCACTCTTGTAATATTACGTGAAACAATACACCGCCAATGTATTGGCCCATGACAAGGGTAGTTCGAGTATTTCCAGGATCTGATAATATTGTGCGAGCCATAGAAGTTAAAACACCCAATGGGCGTACCCATACCAGGTCAATCACACGGGTGGTGCATTACCTATAGATAATTAAAGTTAAGTTTAATATTTTAATTAGAAATATGTTTCTTACTTATCTCTTTTTATGCATTGAACAAAGTTTGTTACTTGGTTTTATTTTTGTGCTGGTGAGATGCAGTCGTTTCCTGCATAATAATAATTATTAAAATTATTTTTAGTTAATTTAGTATCTTAATACCTACCTATATATAAAAAAAAAATTTATATGTTTTTTAAGTTCTCAGAACAATAATTTTTCAAAACTTCAATATTATAGTTTTTTATATTTAAATTACGTAATAGGTACTATTATGTATAAGAAATACTTAAATATATATAAAAAACTAAATTTTCATTTTCTTAATGGTAATTTATATTAATGTAAACTCACAAGAACAATGTTTGTCTCATTAAGTTACTACATGATTTATTAATAGTCTGTTGTTGTTGTGCCCCGCAATATGTTGATTCTCTAACATGAAATCTATTTTTAATGAAAACTCCTTTGTATAAGTTCAAAAATAGTTACGATAGTTTTTTGTTATTTTCTGACCATAGACGACGGTGTTAAGCTGAATTACTTCAACATTCTTTTGTGGAGAATCTCTCCATAAAATGTTCTGCAATGAACGATATTTGGGATTTAAAGAAACTGCTCTGAACATGTGTCTAATATCAGTAATAAACACATGCTTCTCTAATCGAACAATAACAAAATATCGAACAGCTCATTTTGTACCACTGGGCCGTTTAGAAGCAAATCATTCAAGAGATTTTTTTGTTTGTTTTCATTGAGTGGTCAAATACTGGCCTACATTTAGTTGTTTTCCTATCCATCCTGACTACTGCATGGTGTGGAGGAAAATAGACTGGATCTTTATTTAAGATCATATTGATTTATATCAATTATAGTACCATGCCCTAATTCTAGGTACTCATTTATAAAATTTGTATAAAGTTCCAACAAAAGCGGATCTTTTTGTAATTTTTGTTCTAAATTAAAGAACCGTTTTGATGCAAGATAAAGCGAATCACCTAAAGTTTCATTGACAGAATCGAGTGGGACCTTAAGAGGCAAAGTGACTTCAAAAGAATTATTTTTAAGTTCTACAGTTTCCTGAAATATTTTTTCACAAGTTTCAAACTCTGACTGTTTTTCTGGAAAAAGCTCTGGGACCTTCTCTGTATTCCAAAATTGTTCAATATTTTCACTTAATTTTGAAGTACAAGTTGAACAAAACAAAGTTACCTTATTTTCAGGGTTACCTCCAGAAGCAATAATTGGGCTCTGCCACCCACGATGTACCCAAACTGGCTTTTGAGAAGCTTCAGAAAGCTTTGTGCGGACGCATTGGGTGCTGGTAGAGATGCAGACGACTGAAGAACGATTTCAGCATCTGGCTCACTCAGCAACAGCACCTGGAAAGTTATGTCCGAGGCTAGTAATATATGTATGTCACTTGTCTTGTCAAAAGTTTCATCAGCAAGGGTGATGTTCGGGGGCAAAACGAAGTTGCTTAAGTCAATTTTGTTTTGAGGCAGCCTTGAAGTGACATCATTCAGAACGAAACAAGATGCCTGAATATTGAAATCATTTACCAAAGAATGAATCTGCAAGTTTACATACTGATTTAAGTCAGTAGAAGTATTTCCAATCCCATTGACACTCGACTCTATTTTTTTTAGGCTCTAATTTGAGTAAATTGACAAGCTTACTTGTAACAAAAGACATTTGAGCACAGCTGTCTAATGCTGCCTTGCAATGCACTACCGTTCCATCTTCTGCAATGAGTTTAACTCTAGCGGTAGGCAAAAGTACCTGTTGTTGCTCTGTTGTGGTATTAGACATCAGGATCACTGGATTACTGGCTTTTCTTCGTGCAACAAAGTGTTATGCTTATGTTTACAGATACTACATTTTGAAGAAGAATCTGCATGGCTTGACATGATTATTAAGGCAAATATTACATAAATTATGCTCCTTTACAAATGCCAATCGGTCAGCGACCGACATTAATTTAAAATCATTACACTCAAATAATTTATGTGATGACTTACATTGCACACATGTTGGTGGCTGCTTGATCACTGCTTTGGCAGGCTTTAACTGCTGCAGCTGCACCTGCTGCACAAACCATCTTGGAGAATGAGGACGGCTTGCTCTGATGACCATCAGGAGTTGGCTGAGGACGCTCCGAATTTTCCAAGAGCGAGGGCTCGCTTTTCTAGAAAGTCAATAAGACTCTGTACAGTGGGTTCTTTTTCACGCACTAATTGAAACTCTCTATTGCAAAGAAAATCGAGCTTACGCAATACAACGCACAAAACAATTGAGTCGCATTGGTCAACCTTACAATTCAGATTTTTTAGTGCAGCTAAATGTTGCTTTACAGATGACACAAGCTGTCTGATATTACATGCATTTGTCCTAGTCAGCTGTGGCAAATCCAACCAGCATATTTATATGATCACTGCGGATCTTATATTCATTATTAAAGCGATCATTTAATATAATAATAGTCTCATCATAACTCTCGTTTATCAAAGGCAGATTTTTGACCAAATTTAGCGGTTCCTCCCTCAGAAAGTCCTCAGATAATGTAATTTTGAATGGGTTCCAAGACGAGGATTATTATGTACAAGCGAATTGAAAAGCCCAATGAAAGTTTTATACTCTGAGTACTTTCCTGTAAAGAGTGGGATCGCTATGTCAGGTAAACGTGTTGGCATGAAAGAAGATTGTTCATGCTGATTTTTTAGAGACATAGTAGATTCAGACTTACTATTTTGTCTTTCACCACTCTAACTTGTTCGACAATTCAAGTATTTTTTGTCAATGTGACAGCGTAACGCTCTTCAACAAGGCTGGCATCTTCTCTGTCAGTCGGTCCAAGCCAACAATTTGCAAGTTAAATTCTTCGTACCGAAGAAAGTTTTTACGAAGGCTTTCCTCTTTAACTTTGAGGTATTCGCTTGACAGGGAAGATGTAGCACTGTCAGATAAGTCATAAAAATAATTATAGAGACGGGTTATAATACCTTTAACATTCCCTCTTTGCCGAACAAGGGCAGAAATTTGATTGCTTTGATTAGCAATGTTTTGAGGAACACCATGTTCCGGCGCCGCCGGTTCCACACCTTCTATATTATCAGGCATTGTGATACACTTTTATACGCACTATATTATTTACGCGCACTAGTTTTACGTTTTTGAAACACTTTTTGACGAAAGCACAGGTAAATATCACTGATTTTTGTAGAAAACCGGCGTGACGACCACAAAACAAATGACAACCAGTATGATGAAAGAATAGTAAGATGGCCGCTCGGCGTCGGCGCGCGCCCGATCCGATGCTCTGGAATGACGTCGACACAACGGGAGACGCTGATTGGTTGCCACGTAAAATGCAGCGCGGGCAAAATGTTGCGCGCTATGAAATTCAAATTCAAATTTGTTTGCGCTTGTTGTGTTGTTCTTTGTTTTGAATTCGCTTCAATGGCAAGCGATTCGATGTTGAAAACAAAGAAATCACGGTAAATCTTGAATTTTACCAATGATGAAAACGACGAACGGGTGGAAATAAGATATTGCTCCTTTGTAGTTGCACTTCGCCACGGCAAATAAATGCAAATGTGCACACGCTGACGAAGGCAAAAGGTTGAAAGTTGCAAAAATACCTTTTATACCTATAGCTACAGTATAGGTATACTTGCGGGCTCCTTTTAAAAAATTGAATTTTTTCCCGAAGACACGCTGTTGTAGCCACGAGGAAACAGTAGGTAGAGCCTTTGGCGTGGATCACTGCACAAAGACTTGTGACTCAAACTGCAGCACTCGCGATCGCGAAACTTACTACACGGATCGATCCTTAAAGGTGGTTTGATCATAGCACTGCTATTACAGTAGGGTTAATTAATTTATTTTTTATTTATTTATTATAAGACTAATAATTAAGTACGAGTATTTGCAGTTACTTTTAAATGCTCTTATTTCAAAAACCACGTTTTTAGAGAACATAAATATAGGTTTTTTAATTTGAGAATGAGGTGTGTTGATTATAGAACTGTTCAATACCAAAATAACGTAGAAATAATACATCAATAGATATAATCAAATTATCCAAATAAATAATTTTCATTCTGAACAAATGCCCTGAAGAATGTAAGAAAATTATATTTCTTTTATACTTTGTCTTCGATATAAAAGATTGTTACTTAGCAGATTAATATTCAGTATTTTCTTAAGTGAATTTTTTTGTGGGCAAAATGATTCATTGCTAATATACATCTCCTTTGTAGAAGCACACTTTATATTTTAAGAAGTAAAATAGATCTGCAATTTTTCTGGTGAAGTAAATTAAGTATTCTCTCAGTGGCGTACTTCGCCATCTACTGAGAATTATAATTACAGGACTGCGAGAGAGGTAGAACGAAAGAAATCTTATAACAATCAGAATATGTATAAAACTTTCTTTTACGGAACCACAAAATCAAATTACCTTCTTCACGTTTTTAACGTAGAGGAAATTATGTCTATCTTTCGCGTTTGCTCTGCTTATGATTGAATGTGCAATCTTATTTCTAAAAATTTGTAAAATTCTTAAAGATTAGGGTGACGCCAACGCAGTGAGACTTATAAAATTTTGTTAAGTTTTGAAACAAAAACTGTACATTACATAAAAATGTATAGACTCATTGCAATAAAAAAAATTGTAAAACCTACATTCTACTACTGAGCTATTATGTATGGAGAAGACAAACACTTTGTCCCACTGGTGTTTGCATCATCTACATACTAGTTGTCAAAATCGGTTTTTTAATAAAAAGGAGGAAAAGATGAGAAACATTACCACACCGTGTATTAATATCAATATCATAAGGTCTTACCTCAATGTAAACGCTTTGAAATTAAATATAGACAAAATATTTTGGCGTCATGACAGTTTGGAATAACTGTTCATTATAGTAGGTAGTTCAGTGCCTTCTGCTAAAAAAAATTACGTCAATCTTAAGCCTATAAGTATAAAAGTATCAACAGGTCTGAACCAACACGTCTCGCCACCAACTCTTCCACGGCATTCCGTACGCCCTTCACGAACCGAAGCCCTCTAGGAATAACGGTGCCGATTTGGTAAAAACACGACTTAACTGAAATAAGTCCACACCTGTAATTTTTCGCATCAGCTAACAGGAAGGAACGGCATTATAAACGAAATTATTTTGATGTTATCAGTTCAAAAATTTATTAGATTTTTGTTATGAACGGGATTATTACCACGATTAGTTTATTGTTACCTCGATATTTCGGAGATGTTCAAA
>JARACY010001240.1:0-63129 GCA_029255725.1 Scrobipalpa atriplicella | reverse complement strand
TTAGCATATTTTACCCATACGAACTAAGAGCAGGTTTCTCTCGTTTATCTCGTTTTAGTCTCCACTGTAATTTGATTTCCCGTTACCTTCGAGAACCGTCATCTCAAGCCGACTAATAACGCGACATGTCATGTTGCAGAATGTATCAAATTCTAAAATCTTGATGGGAATGGCAAATCAGAGTTGCCTTAGCTCCCTTTATTTTATACTGTTTATCTATACATTTCAAGGTATTGTAATCTAGGCAATGCGGTAATAACCTATGTCGCTACAATATTTTGTCAGACGCAATAAAAATACAAGGTAAGTAAGGAATATAGGTAGAGATATTTTAGATTTACAAACACAAGCAAAAGCATAGGTATGTACTGTACATCTAAAACCCTGTCCATTATAACACCAGCGGTTACCAAACACATATGGCGAAGAGTGAGGCATTAAATCAATCAAATCTTTTGTTTATTTACCATAACTATTCTTCGAGTTAAAAGCCGGAAATGATACAAAAATATTGATAACCATCATCGCACCGACCGATCGAGCGTCGAGAAATCAAATCAGATTTTGTGGAGAAACGATCTTTTTTGATTGGTATCGAATCGGTAAAGACATGACTTCCCTAAATTTTTACTAAAATTGTTGCCGTCCCTTTCTGTTATCTCATGATCGAAAAGATTTAAGTCGTGCTCTCGCCGAATCAGTGTGAATTATTACACGTAGGTACAGTAGGTATAGGTAGGTTTCTTATCTCGCAATAATCAGGACTACGAAATAAAATTCCTTTAATCAGTAATATATTGACATCCAGAACATTTCACTACGACTTCCAATCCTAAGAACTGTTTCTTTAGCCTACTAATCTGCAATCCTTACTGCTTATTTAGTTCAGTAGCTTATATAAAAATTTCATACAAATAACACGCTATCACCACGTGGTTGATAAGAATGAGACATAGTCAGAACCACGCGGTCGGTCACACCACACCACTGAATCATACGATGATCGTATCATGCGCTTAATCTTCATACAGTACAATACAATGAGATGGTTCGTAGATTACTTGGGCAGGGTCAGAGAATAAAAATATGTTACTGCTCAGACTTTCCTTTGTACTCAAAGACCGATCTGTTTTTACAAAATAATGGCAAGTAATAGCGACCAGCTGATGGTTAGCTGTATGCAGCAGCAACTAAGCAGCATGTGGCCCACCTGATGGTAATAGGTACTATCCCACTAGATTCTAGTGGAATAGCAGAGTGCGATGCACACCGTGAGACCTAAAGGCTCCTACACACCGGGCCGCCGGCATGGCCATCGCATGGTGGAGTTAAGGTCGAATTTCGTGCTTGCCGCTCGTTTCTGCGGCTTGTGCCGGCGGGCGGTGTGTAGCAGCTTTAAGATGGATTGTCTCATGTGCCAGTAATGGCAGTAATTCTCCTTACTATCCCGCTAGAAAAGCATGTGGACTACTATTACCTATACCTTAGCCCTCAAATGTCTTCTTAACTTTTCAGGACCTTCACACAGAGAAGTGCAGCAGTCATATTTTGTTCTCTATATAGTAATCTTACTGCGTCACTTGGCGTCACTATCGAAACTATAGGCCTACAGTGCACTTTCCTTTCTCTTAGGCAACGCACGGTGTTGTAGTTCTGCAAAGTGATTGCCGGCCTCAATACTGGCAAATCGACGCCAGCGAACCGTAACTGTTCTTAGGGTTCCGTACCCAAAGGTTAAAAAACTGGACCCTATTACTAAAAGTCCACTGTCCGTCTCTTTGTACGTCTGTCACCAAGCTGTATCTCATGAACCGTGATGGCTATAGATATAGACAGTTGAAATTTTCACAGATGATAAACACATTTCTCGTATTATTTTGCCGATTTTTGCTCGATATTATAACGTTTACAGGCACACTCTTGAAATATTTACAGGATATTTAGTTGTAGGTATAATATTCACTTAAAAAATAATTAATTAAATCAAAATAAAATAATGGTGCGGAACCCTTCGTGCGCGAGTGCGACTCGCACTTAGCCGTTTTTTTTTTCGCGCGCATCAATGGATCTTTTGCGATCAGCTGACATCGAGGTCGCGGTTTTTTTTTTGCAGCTTCTAATATAGAAAGATACCGTTCAGTTCCGTATGAATATTTTATTACGGTTTAGACTCGATGCATTGACAAAAAAACTGGTAGGTACTTATAGCTCACATACCACTTGACGTTTGAATAATTTTCATAAGTCTTAACTAAAAAAATTGTTTGGTTTATGATAAAAAAATTAAAAAAACTATTTTTATGGATTGGAACTTCCGGTAAAATTTTATGTTTATTCAAAGTTACGTTACGACACTGTCAAACGACTATAATTATTATCTTCGGAGAATTCGCACCTAACACCTAAGTACAAGAAATGAATGTCAGAACTCACAGATATGTAGGTAGATGGCGGATGCACCTTCCGAAGTAAATAGGTACAAGCACATATATCTTTCATTATTTGCCAACTTAAGCATCTCAAGGTTCAAATACTACTACAAGTAGTTCCTACACATAAGAATGTGGTCATCCTTGCTTGCTAAGACTAATTAAAACTGCCTCCATGGTCTAGTGGTCTAAACCATGGGCTTCCAATCGGGAGGTCCTGGGTTCGATTCCTAGGGAGAACACGTTGATATTTGTTCATTTATCACTTTGTGAGATTTTCCCCAGTTTAGTTAGGACATTGCAGGCTGAATCACCTGATTGTCCAAAAAAAAAAAAGGATTCCGTGCTTCGGAGGGCTCGTTAAACCGTCGGTCCCGGTCGCTGTCTTTGATAGTGGTCGTTACAAACCATGTCAGAGGCCTAAAGCTGTGCTATTTAGGCGGTTTAAAAACTCTGACACCAGGGTTCATCGGGTCGATCGACTCGAAACCCACTCAACAGAAGATTAAAGAGTTCAATTACTGGTCGACCAGATAACTAGGCCTTGGAATTTTGTATTAGGTACTGGAATATTCGTGGAAAACTTACCTACTTATGATAAAAAATGTTTAAATCGACAAATAAAGATTATGATAACATCAAATTGATTTAAAAGTCAGCTCATATGAATCATTTTCGTTGGAATCAATAAGTGATAAGATGTTTTCAGTTAGTCATACGACTCTCAACTAACTGAATAGATAATAGCAGAAGTAGTACTCAACTTCATTCAGATTAAATGTTAATCAGAATAAGTCATAGTTTTATTACTAGGTATAATAACCTTCCGTTATGACATAATACTAATATGGTTCAGGAAGTTATCGTAATACAATTGTATTAGATGTTTATTATTAGAAACAAACTGATTAGACTTTCTAAACGATAAAATACAGCTAGAGTGATATGTTCAATAGCGATGAGTATGTTCAAAGTTGCCTGTATTTAGGCTCGTATTTATAAAGCTATCTCAAGATTGAGAGCAATATTAAGTGCGGATTTGACAGGTCAATTTGTACTGGAATGACATTTCTGATACGAACTCAAACTCTCTGTCACTCTGGAGAGCTGATTGTAAATACGGGACATAGTATCTGGAATGTATAGGATCATCCAAAGTGGATACCAGTTTCTGCATAGAAAAAATTTACTTTACGATTTAATTTTATCCAATAAATTACTCTTCAAGTAAATTATCTAGGATCATTTTTGGACTGTATGTAGTGTTATGCATTTTACATAAACATCCAATTAACTAAATCAAATTTCACTATTTTATACACATCCATCATGTCAAAGTGAACTCTATCATCAGAATTAGAATTCCTATGTGATTGTTTATGTTTGTTATGTTTCTGTGAATTAAAAAAAAATGATATCAGTGATATCCAGTATCATCCAGCATATAAATAGGAAGAAGTTTTTAAAATTGCTGGATATTACAGTTTCCTAGAAGGCTAGAATAATAGATAGTGTCGGGAAATTAAGTCAGCACTTCTTGTATGTCAATAATTTAATCTTCTTTACATATTTACCTACATCGGAATATGAAAGGAAACCTAAATTAGACGCTTACCTTCACACATCAATAAATTGAAGCAGGAAGACTGGCTATGGCTATAGGTACTTAATACATAAATAAACTAACAAACAGATGATAATGATAATTTCTTATGTAATATTACATAAGAAATATCATTATTATATTTTTACATCTACTTCCTGCATATCATTACTATGAACAAAATTAATAAACTTTATCCTATTTTAATAATTATTTCTCTATGGTGTTCGTTCATAGTTGATTGGATAAGTATGTAGTATACGGAAGACATTATACGCTGATTATTATAGGTGAGCTTTGTACTGCGGTAGTAAAGTAACCACGCCATAAAGTACCCATTTTATTATAAATAGGTAAATGATAATACAATTTCTTACATAATATCTACATTTAAATAATAATATAAATAAACAACAACGCATAAAAAGTTGAGATTATCTTCCGTATTTTGAATCCATCCGCAGTAAAGGTGGTTCTAATCTGATCTAAACCCAGGTATACGAAATGTTGGTTTGTCGGTGGGCAGTTAGTAATAGACTGGTTTACCTTCGCCACACCTCCAGCTTCTGCCAAAATAGAATATACAACAACTTGTAATACGAATAAATGTTTTGATGGAGATGATTTAACACATTCCACACATTTCGATTTTCCAGGATAATTCTGGTAGTACACATTCATGAGATCTAGCTACTTGTGCTACATACATAGTAGGGAAGCTTTTATAAATTTATTTTTGAAAGAAAAAGCTCAGTTTGACAATCCATGTTACTTTCATTCACTAACGATGTTCTCTGATAGCTTTGTTTTATCTCAACAGTAGCAACAACTTAGTAATCTTACTAAATGTTTCAATCACAAACACAATCAACATAAATAAATACAACCCAACCTCGCTTTGTTATTATTTACATTGTATGCAGTAACAATTCCATTCATTACAATATATCTTATCTCCGAATGTAGGTCTGTAATGGAATAGTCCGAAAGACGCTAAGTCCAACACGCTATGATCATGCGCTTGCGCAGCGTGCCCAAAATGGTGGCACTTTGGAATGCCGTTGATAAAAAAATAAAAACAAAGTTCGTCTGTAGGCCGTCTGGTGAACGTGAGCAAAGCCACGATATGCAGTACATGCAAGGATATTTCTATTGTGTCTCTCTAATAAATTTGTCAACATTGATCTATATGTCAGTATAATAATATTTATATGTTTGTCAGCTATTTATTGCTGAGGGATAATCATTTGTGTATTTTTCAGAATCACTTTGTTTGGGTAATGTTTTGTTGATCCCATTACAACTAAAGTATATACACTGATGATATTGTAAACAAACTCGCGAAGTTTATGATACCTAGACTTAGAATGCTCAGAATTGACACCATTCTTACAAACAGTCGGAAAGTTTGACTAAAAAACACAATTCTATGAGATTGAATTCAAGAGTTGATATAACGAAGTCGGTTGGTAAGATAAGTTATGTAAGACCATGGGTAAGACCAAATTCTACACAGACAAGATCTATCTTTTATGGTTTAAGAATATCTTGACAAAACATTACATCGTCCAAATTATCGTATTTCCGGACTCTACCATCTTAAATGGTCTCCTCTTTTTTTTTGGTTACTTATATGCCATGAGTTTGATTTTGACTGAAATAGGAGTCCTATTTATAGAAATTGTAATATTTTAGTCGATGTTGCAATTCTTATCGTTGAACGTATTCGATTAGGACTTGTTAGTTAGGTTTTATCCTAGCATGACATTATATAACTTTGATTGTAAAGTACCTCGTACTTTTCTTTTTATCATAATTATTGTAATGCTCTTGAAAGTTGATTTCCTGTTCGGACACAATGAATGTAGGGCACACTGAAACCTTTAATTTAAACTGACCTACATAACATGCCTTTGGCTCTTAAGTCAATTATAATGCACTAATAATGGTAGTTGACAAAAGTGAATCCCTCGACCGTAAATATTACATGTAAATATTAGATGTGTAAATTGGATGAGAACGGCTGAAGACCGAGTTGAGTGGCGTGCTATGGAAGAGGCCTATGTCCAGCAGTGGACTGATACAGGCTGATGATGATGATGTTGAGTACTACAGTATAAAGTACATATTCAATGCCACGTCTAGCTCCCGGGCACTACGTCTATGAACAAACAGATTATTAGATCCGTTACATAATTATATAACTGCACGGCATGATTTGGCGTTGGGCAATAGAAACTTGAGCAACCGACCTCGACAATGCTAACCTGACTGAGAGTAGAAGACTTCTTATAACTTCTGCACTTTAAGAGCAGTACTTCTTTTTAATTTTACAAGGATAATGATAAGAAGGTTAAAGGTGATGTCTCCTAAATTACGTAGCATGTAATTTTATTAAAGAACCGTAACTAACTAGGTCTTACCCATGAGTTAAGTGATAGTAAAATATAAATTGACTTTCCCATAGAACCAAATGATCGTCACATATAAAATGACATCCTATCTAAGTAAGCCGGAACTAAAATGACGTTAAATACGGAAAACACCTGTAATGATACACAGAGTCATCCACATCTAATATTGACAGAGTCAGGGTTACCTACTCCATATTACGAAGTTACCACGTGCGTACTATTTGATAGACCATGGGCTTCAGTTTTTAATGCTCATATAGTGTGAATCGTAAGATATGAACTTTTTTAATAGATCTTTTAAAAATAAAAACATTTTGAGTTTCTATAGAGATTCTGAAACGTATAGTTTCAAAAATACCTAAATAAGAATAGAAATTAAATTCAATAAAAATATTTTTATCGAAATTTATCACATGACAGAAAACACATTCTTTCCATAGTAAACAATTTCAAGATGAATATTCCATTCAAAAAGTTCAGCTACCTCAACAATTTGACACGTTTGTACCCGGTAACCTACGAAACGCCGTGCTAAACGTATTAATGGGGGATAATTTGTACGTAGGTGCCCTGTTGTTTTCGAAATTTGATTACATTAGCGAAGACATGTCATTGGCGCTTGACGTCACAATCATGCGAAGAATCTCACACATTTTGCAAATTTTGACAATATGAATTTTGGTTGAAGTCCAAGGAGAAATGTGACGTTGGTTTTCAAATTTGGGTTTATCCTTAATAGGTTATCATGAGTTTCCGGACTAATATGAATACTAGCTTGATCTTTATTATTTTGTTTCATCGGCGGTTTAGTAATTGGATAAATAAGTAATTTTTCACGGGAAAAAGTATATGAAAATTCTGAATACTGTTGTATTTTATTTTTATCAATATAACATTTGAAATGAAAATAAAAATATTTTTCTTTATACCTAATTAGGTACCTACTTATTAGTAGATCCACACGTTCAAGGTCCAAACGCTGTTAATAACGGGTTCTCTAATAAAAGCACTTCAAAGATTTTTTACTTGACGTGTTTACAAATTATTCGAGGCCTTTCTCGAACTCTACTTAATTTTGCGATTATGACGTCAATAGTGTTCCGAATCTGTAGTCCAAAAAAACGCCTACTCTGTAAACTTACGCACAAAATACTTGAGCACCATTTTACACGCTTTGATTAAACAATTAATACGCTTAAAACTAAGCAAACTTTTAAAGAATAGATGGTTTTATGCCGTTCGTCCATATTCACCTTGCAACCATGTTCCGTTCCACATTGGTCTAGAAAATGTACCTGCTGCTAATCTTCCCGGGCATACTGCAAATGCCAATCAGTATCTAAAGGGGTAAGAGGATTTTTTTTATAATGGACTGTCGGACCACCTGTCACTCCAACAGAATGCATTTCTGAGGTCAACTCGTCAGACTTAGCGGTATCGTCCTTTTATGCGGTATGATTAAATATACCTAATGTTAATGTTTTTTTATAACGGTTGTTCTTTTCTTTGCTTTCACGGCTATTTTTAGCTTGATTGATTTACTTACTTATGCGAGCTCCTTTCTCGGTGTTTGAACTTTAAAATCACTTGATGACGTCAAAGTGTTCCAAATTTGAACTGCAAAAGCGTTAAGTTTTATTTTGATCCTCAATTTTATATCCATATGGTTTGAAAAAAAACCTTTGAGCATTTTGATTGTTGATTTAGTTGTAAGCCGAAGTCCAATCACGTTTAATTGTATTTTGATGTAAATTTTTGTACCAGCTTTGGATGTACCGATTGTTAATAGTTACAAATTAGATCTCCTATACATCTGAAATTCAAAATGGGCTAATGATTAACTTTGAGCAGAATATAGGAAGACAGAAAAGAAAGAATGAAAATAAAATATTAGGTCTATTTATAAATATAATTAGCGATAAGTATAGTAACTTTGGGCATCATAGTACCTACTACATAGTAACTATCATTATCTTATCTTCATATAATACTCATACGCAAGATTCTAATTAATTCTGTTACACATTATTTTTTAAACTATCAAATAGTTTATTGAACAAGTTTATTGATAACAGTACTTATTTACCTCTCTACCTTATCTGCTATTTTTAGCGATGTATATTTACGATTTTATAAATAGCAAGTATCGTCATCATCTCTCTCGATTTCACACTTTTTATGGTTCTGACGTCAATGAGTCCCAAAGCTGAGGACCAAAATGCGTACATTGCGGTCCTGCAGTTTGGTGTTTATATTTTTAGAGTTTGCAGGTTTTTTTCCACTGGGAAGGACCCGAAACAGGTTCCGTTTGCCATTTCGCAAAGTTTACCAATCCCGCTCCTAAACATGTTTCAATACTTGGGAAATCTTTGCTGGTGGAGTAAGTATGATGAAATATAGGATAGGAAGCTGTCCTAACTTCTAATACTAAGGCTCGTATTTATAAAGCGATCTCAAGATTGAGATCAATATTAAGTATGGATTTGACAGGTCGTTTTGTACTGAAATGATATTTCTGATACGAACTCAAACTCGCTGTCACACTTGAGAGCTGTTTATAAATACGAGCCTAAGACTTGAACATAGCTCTACTAAAGGATACACTGATTTGAGAAGTCGCTGCCGCTCACTAGATCCTAACGCCCTTTTACTCTTCTGTAAAATGTCTACTTTACTTTTTTTTTATTATGATAGAATATTACCTACCTAAAAATATAAATATTCTTATTTCTATTAATTATATTTAGCACGCAATTAGTACTAGCTTTTAGATAATTTTAAATAGGTAAAACCAATTTATTTAAGTGTTTGCGTTTATTTTGAACCTGACCTTTCAGAAACCCACCGCCGCTGTCAGCAAATTCAAGCGTTCTTTTTCTATTGTATTTAAAGTTACATAAAATTAATCATTCAAATATTATTTACCCACGTAACCACAGACGTAAGATAATGTAACACGTAGTTATAGATTTAGTAATATTTTATAATAATTATTTGGCTAAGGCAAAGTTGAAATTTACATCATAAAATATTTTAATCAAATATCTAGTGGCACATACAATTTTACCTGTTTTAATTAACGAAATTGCATCTTGTTTTATAAATAAGTTTAACCTAATAAATATGGTAAAATACGTACATAAATATGGCATTTGTGAGGTATTAAAGTATTAAGTTCTCCAAGGAAGCGGTTAGTTCTTATGATTCAAAGATCTTTTACGCCCCATAAGTACTCAAGATTGACAGCGACTTAGCACTTAAGTAAGTAATAGAACTACCTGTCAAACGCAGTGGTCCTATGCTTATAGATTTATTAAGTAGTGTAAAATGCGCCTTATTGCATTGAGCTCAAACAGAAAACAACTGACTGTACAGATATTACATTAATTACGTAGGCAGTTAGCAGCAGGGTCGGAAAAATGTTAATTTCGGTGAGAATTAACTGATAATTAGTGATAATTCCGGTTATAGTGCGCCGTTGTAGTGTTGGTTCCTGTTTGTGAATCATAACATAAGTGTAGTGTTTTGTTTTCTAGACATTTCTTTTATTGTAGAACCGGTTGGTCACTTTGTAATGACATTAAAAATATTATGATTGTAACGAGTTGAGACAATTAACTATTGCATTGTAAGGTGCTTAATTGTGTTTTACAAGAAAGAAATTTACAAAAGAAGTTCAATTAATACATTTAAATGCGCAAAATTAACTAAACAGGTGTCTAAAGAAACACTCTATCCAGTCAAATTTTGTCTATTTAATCTTCCTATACCTACACATGTTATATTTATTTTTGCTATTATATTCAATCTTCTCTTTAAGGTGTGTCCCTAATTCATGTATGCTGACGAATCAACTCAAACCTCAAACTAACTGGACTAACAATGTACAAAGATGCGCGCAATAGCCATCCGTCATGTGCCAAAATAATAACCGACCCAAAGTCCAAAAAAGTATACATAACACAGCCACGTACCGGAACGAATAAGGAAGAGAAACCTCATTGTGCGACTTGTCACACTTCCACCTTGTTACTGAACAACTAAACACTAGAAGAGTTGAACAGCTGTGGACAAATAAAAAATATTGTGATAAATGAAGAAGTGTCTGGTGATTCAAAAGCTGAAGAAAGTCCACTGTTGGACACAACAATATAAATCTATGGGACTAACAGATGTCTTTTGCGCACCTTTTCTCGCCCTTATCCAATTTATTTGTCATTCATTTATTTGTCGGCGCAGTACGTTTTCTTCTTCTATTCATCTCTGTCAGCTGTCAATTCAACACTAACACTTGTTCTAGATATATCATAATATCTAATTTTTCGTAGCACATTGTTTGGTAATGGTATGGGCATGTTATGCGGAGGGATGAAAGTTACGTAGGCAAAAGGGTAATGAATTTGAGTGTGGATGGATATGTGGATGTGGATTATGGGAGAGGACGACCGAAGAAAAGATGGATGGACTGCGTGAAAGATGATATGTCTAAAACATGTGTGAGTGTTGAACTGACGGCTGACAGGGATGAATGGAAGAAGAAAACGTACTGCGACGACCCCAAATAAATGGGATAAGGGCAAGCGAATGATGACATTGTTCGGTCAAATTTGGCTACACAAATTAAACGTGAAATCTTTACGAACGTAACGTAGTACACATAAACCGTAACAAAAGGTGCATTGACGTAAGCAGCATGAGATGTTATAATGCTACTAAATTATAGCGGCACTGCCTTATCCCTGGATAAGTTTAGTCATCTATCTAAAATGCTCTATCATAAACAGTGCAGTGTGTGTCTCTTACCTTACACAGATATCTTTAGGTATACAGATACTTATACCTAAAGTTCGTTACTTAAACCCACTTAACATTCATAAAATGATGTAATGTTACTAAGATCAACAACATGTTTTTTTTTGCAATTTCGTCAGAGTAAACACCTGGAAAATTTCAACTTGAATGGTAATCTCTAACTATAAACATTATTCGTTTTCCATAACTCTATACTTAGTTAATGTTTTATTTTTGCAAGAACACCGCTTTTTTGTTCAATTTTAGAAATTGCTTCTCACAGCTTCAATATTGTACTTAAGCTATTGCTGTAATTATGATAAATGACTGTCTTCGAGCCCATGATTTCACGTGTGACTTTTCAATTTTATTGTGTAACAAAAAATTACTTGGGTATTACCTATAGAAAAGTATTATATAAGTTATATTATAACTCAGATACGAATTTAGCATATGAGCTATTTTGTATGTCCTATTTTTATCAAAATTGATTACATACATACATATAATCACGCCTTTATCCCTAATGGGGTAGGCAGAACGTAAACGACCCATACAAAGGTCGTTCCGCCACGTCTGACAAATTTCAAGGGTTATTCCAGATGGATCTGAATATTGCTATAGTGACAGGTTGTTAGCCCATCGCCTAATTTACAATACTGAAACCCTCATATCCCTTAGCTGATTTTTACAGCATGCCCGGGAGGAGATACAGCTGGCACATTCTATGTTTTTTAACAAGCTTACATACAAAACGCACAAGACACAGCCCATAGTAAATAGAAAACAACCTTCCATAAGACTGTAAGGGGCATGGCAAATAGGAAGCGGTGCGGTGCGGGCGAGGCGGAGGCGCGTCAATTTTGTATGTAATTTACGTATGCGCAGCGCAGCTTGATTTGAAGTTTCTATACAAAAACATCGCATTGACGACGCAACGACGCCGCACCGCTTCCTATTTGCCATACCGCTAAGTGATCATATTTCTGACTACCAGATTATACGAAAAGAAGCAAAATATATGACAGACAAACTGATTGTCACCATGCTAACTATTTCTTATTACTTTTCTTTCCAGACGCTATCATGAAAAAAATACTGATACTATTTTGTCCGTCGGATAATTGTTCATCATGATTAAGCTGCTATACCAATCTTGATTAAATTTACTAGAGACAACTTCTAAGCAAGTTGAATTTGAACAAAAGCTACAAATATATTTTTGTCATAATTATGTACCTTTTCTACTATGAGAAATTTTTCTTTTTTTACGATTTACTTCAAACACCTTTGAAATTATTAATTTTCTTACATAAGCGTTAAATTTGCAGTGCAGTAAAGTGTATTTATTTATTACTAGCACATTACTAGTGTGACAATAATTTGCTTCACTCGTAGTTACTTTAATAACTTTGCGAATTTGCAGGTAATACAATCTAGATAAATAAGTGTACAGTAATTCACTTGCACTAGTTAACCTAGGCCCGTATTGATAATCAGCACTCAAGAGTGACAGCGAGTTTAATTTCGTATCAGAAATGTAATTTCAGTACAAAACGACCTGTCAAATCCATACTTAATATTGCTCTCAATCTTGAGATCGATTTATAAATACGAGCCTTAGTCTAGAAAAGTCATCTCAATAGGATCTTTAACGATAAAAACATCAGTCAATATTTGGACTACCTTTGATCTTTCCTAGCGAAGTCAAAAACACACGTTTATTAGGTATTTTATTTCATACGTACGTCAAAAAAATAGGTACACTGACCTCTATAGTACTTATTATTGTACGCTGTACGCTGTACGCTGCTTACGTAGAGCAATGTGCTGAGTACGACGTTCATACTTTGCTTAAACAGCCAAAATAATAATTATAATAATTCCAAGGTCTCTAGGAAACCCAATTTTTTAACTGCGTATATAATCTTCTAGCAATGAAAACGTCTAGTAGGATAAATGACTAAAATGGTCAGTTAGTTTGACGGTCAAGAGTTGGATATTCGACTCACGCGCATGTATCGCGCGAGATTTCGCAATTGCGCATGGTGGCGGCGTCAGGGTACTGCGCATTGTCTCTATATGTAATCATGATAAAATGTAATTTTTCATTATTTATCTAATTAACGCATTCAAAAGTGATGCGTGATATAATTTTATGGCCACTTCAGTTTAAATATTTACCAGTAAAATGATTAAAAATATTATTGTGTAAAATATGAAATTTATCAAGTTTTCTTGTATCCAATATAGACATTAGTCTACTATTAAGTAGGACATTAAATCGTCTGTGATGAATATGACATTAATTTTAATAATATTTATTGCAATTGACGGAGGTATTCTAAATACAAATATTTATGATAATTTTATTTGAAAAAATACCTAAATAAATAACAATGCTCATGTTTTTGTGTATTCAATGTTGAATAAGATGACAGATGCGACAAACTGAACGAAAATAATATGATATGTAATCTACACAAAGCACAGAATATACCGAGTGAAAGGGACAGCGTACCGAAAACTGAAAGAAGTTGCTTAGTCAATAAAACTGTACAACTATCAGCAGGAAATTCTTTCAGGAAATGAAAAAAAATTGACTTTCCCATACAAATTGTCTAATCGAGGTGGTAATTTTTTAAAGAAGAGTCAACATCTTATTTTTCATTTCCTGAAAGAATTTCCTGGTGCTGATAGTTGTTCAGTTTCGTTGACTGAGCAACCCCTTTCAGTTGTCGGTACGTGTCCCTTACACCCGGTGTAATAGTACTAAAAAAGATGAATAGGTAAATTTATTTCCTACATGATACTTACAACAAAGAAAAAAATATGTTTATCGTGCACATGACATTGTGTACGCAAGTAAAGACCAATGTTGAAAGACCAAAACGATGAATAAGCATTAAGGCTCGTATTTGTAAAGCGATCTCAAGATTGAGAGCAATATTAAGTGCGGATTTAACAGGTCAGTTTGTAGGTACTGGAATGACATTTCTGATACGAACTCAAACTCGCTGTCAGTCTGGAGTGCTGTTTATCAATACGGGCCTAAGTAAAGCAATAACCAAAGTCCATCTGAATGATAGACTTTGGACATTGCTTATGCTGGCATTGAGTTTAGTTAACAGTCCATATTTTGAAACGTATTTGGTATTTGAATAAAAACCGTTTACAAAGCTGAACCATATAAACAAGACACGTTTCCACTTAAGCCACCATAAATAACTAGAGTCCAATCTGTAATGGATATCAATACAGGGTGTAAAAAAAGTACTGCGTTCCTTTAAACCACATGTTCTACTGATTATACCAAACAACTTTCCACAACCAAACAAAGCACGAAAATTTTAGCTCGTTTTTTTTTGCCTTGTCCATACAAAACTGCAGATCCCGGAGAGCATCTTTGTATGGAAAAGGCATTTTTTTTTTCGAGCAAAATAATAGGAACGCAGTACTTTATTTTAACACCCTGTATATTGCCAAAAAGTTTTGCAAGTGACCGTTCAAAGTACCAGTAAGTTAAAAACAAAGATCGATTCTGAACTTTGGAATTGACATGACTTCAAAATATGCAAGTAAATATTTGATTTTGACGAACACAGAATTTTCGAGTGACGTGCGAAATTGTGTGCAAATATTAATAATTATTATTCATAGTTAATGAATAAATTAACGACAAAAGTTTGCCTACTAAAGCATTTACCTACAATAATATTCACGTTAGGTTTTAAACAAATAAATTACATAAAATATTAATTACGTCATCAGGGAAATAATAAAATATTTATTATTTTATCCTATTAAATTGATGCTAACTTTTAGTACCTATTCAAATAAAGTATATAATTTATTTCCTGTTCATATAACTTTCAGTCTTGAGATTAATTAGTTAAAAGCAGTTTGTCTAAACGTGACTCTACAAACATTTTCAAAAATAACATAAGTAACAAACAAAAGCAATAAAAAATCTTTAAAAATAATCATTTCTCATTTCAAATTCTAAGAGAATTAGGAAAAAAAACCTATTTAAGAAAAAACTAGAAAAATTAAGAAGATGTATATGAAAAGGAATATAGAAAAGAACTATGCAAGTGACTTTCTCATATTATTGTTATGGTACAAACAACTCAAACTACCTCAATGATGCAACGTCTACAGCAGGTTATAGACTAGGCCCTACTAGCCAGCTACTCAGTAAATAGGTATAGGTACATAACCGACCCTGACATAGTGGCCGAGATGGAGATTCCATTGAGGAACTGTTTACAAAAAAGTACATTATAAAAGTACATACTAAAATACTACTTATTTACGTTAACAATAACTAGGCAGGTATTATTATGCTTATTTTTACCACGGTATTAAATATCACATTCTCGTAGTAAGTCGTAGTGGGCGACACCGCGTTCCGGAAATCTAGTATTTCATTAATATTTCCATCAAGGAACTAGTAAATTTTATTGAAGCTTGTTCAAGAAACTGAACTTCATATTCCTAAATAGCTAAAACAGATTTCTAAATGCACAGGCACACGTTGTTGCCATGTTTATATTTCCCTATCGAATGTTCCGCTCCAGAATTTCTGGCAGAGGAAAGTCAACACCTAGTTATTTTATTTACATCTATGCAACTGGGCACTTTCCAAGTACAAGTATCAAGATTATACGAAGTATCACACGAAAACTATATTACTATGTCATGATTAAAAACAACTTAAGTTAGTATGTACAACGAACACGTCATGTCATAGAATCTTGAGTTCAGCAAATTCACATGTGAATTTGCTGCAGCTAGCCTTAAACAAAGCAAAGCTGGCAATATAGGAAAACGGGAACTAGGTATATATTACTTACTTGAAACATTATTTTGTAAATAAATACGTATTTATAGACGTGATTTGCCTTTGACACAAAAATCAGTTACATCCCTGATACATCTCTATATTTTGCACATGCTTATGACATAATTTCTATGGCGTGAGGTGGGCTTGTCGTCTAAATAAAGAAGTGTCAATCTCAAAACACTTGTTTACATAATATTTTATCCAATTTGCGTAATACTAAGATTAGTAGGTACTGATGCAACCTGATTTTGTTATTTCAAGTAGAGAAGCTAACTCAATACTGAGCAAATGCTTCCCTATCAATCTTGCACTTCTTTCGATCCTGTGATCCTGTGATCCCCAACTCGTTCCTCCTTCTTTAACGTGGTACTCCATTTGCAATCAGGCAATTGGACCATTATTTACAGTTGTATTTAATTAAATATAGGTAATAGTATATGTGGAATATTTCTAATTTGCTTCATCATCGTAATTTTTGTGGTCATGCGACTTTGGTACTCATAAAGTACCTAATTTACCCAAAGAACATAAAACTACTTATTTTATTATTATCACGCAATGCGTTAAGGAAGGAAGACTAGGCTGTTCTGTACAAATATTTTTTGACCTCAAAGTGCGTACGCGACTTATGAAGTTTATGTTTCCTAGAATCTAACGCAATAACACAGTTCTAGAGTCATCATCAAGGATCTTCAGAAGTCACAAGTAGAATATCTGTCTGACTTTACGAGTAGTGTAAAAAAGAAAGATATTCAAACCAATAATAAACTTATTTACTATTTTTTATGTCAATCATCTGAAAACCGAAGATATTACAACAAATATGTTTAATTTAGTAATATTATTTACTAACCAAGACTCAGTGTCTTATAATTAAAAGTCACAGGCAGAAACGAAACAGGCTGCAAAAATCAACACGATTGTCCGCAACAAAAATCTGAAGCTCTACTAACTAAAAAAAAAACTGTTCGAACTTTGTCAAGAAAGGTCATTCATATTAAGATTCTGCGTGAGTAAATCACATCTGGACACTTCACAGTCCAATACACACAAGTAAGCAAATATTTGCGTCTTATTATGTTGACTTGGATCTTGTTAATAGTAATTTATTCTAGAACGTTGACAAGTCGAGAACCTTCAATGAAAAGGTTAAGATAGCCTGCTTCAGGATTTAGCAGAGAAAAGTGAAAGGAGAGCAAATTAAACTTTGTAAAGTATGCGGAGTAGTTTTGATTGTATTTTGCTTTGTACTCGCGGAATGTAGAAATTATTATACCTCTACTCGAATCGTTGTATACGTGATTATAGAATCCAAGTTTAGGATCAATCAATTATCCGTAAGTCCCAAATTTTTCAACAATCAGATTTACTACATATAAGTAATTCTTCGTTATTTCTCCTTCTTCTTAAATTTAAGAGCATCGCTCTTGTCGGTGGAGCATTCGCCATCGCTCCCGGTCCAATGCCATTTCTTTGGCCTCCTGGTTCGTTATTTATGAAGTAGAATTTCCTCTTTGGGCTTTCCTGGCTAAGAAAAAGTCAGCAACCACCTGCAGGCAAATAATAGCAGTTTTCGATGTTGTTTCCTCCATGACCGTCAGTCACATCACTTGACATGGAAATGACACATAGGTAGCATTTTCACAGAGTCAACTTCCTACCTCTTGTGTTGCTGGCGTTCAAATTCTACATTTCTAATGTCACAGTTTTCCATCATGCCACATAGCACAACTGATAGCCACGTTGTTGGAAACCACAGTATTGCCACTTTTGACCACTTAACTGATAAAAACCTTAAACTTCTCAAAAAGCAAATCAAAGCCTTGACCAAACCAGTTACGAGCAGTCCGGAATGTCGGATCGTACGATAGTCTTTGAGGGAATTTCGCCTGTTTCCAAACCGGTATCCTACCACCGGTGCCACATCCGTAACACGTGCAAAGCGTGAATACAATACAATTAACAAAATTAGCGTTATCCTCCAAAAACCGGTGTAGTGTTCAATATAAATTCAAATCTGTTAAGTGAACCGCACGTGATGGCTGAGATTGATTTGGGTTTTTATAATTTATGATATACAGGGTGCAACAACTGAGATTGATTTGGGTTTTTATATGATATATCAAGTACACGAGACGCCGGTTGGTTCCCTTACGTTGCGGATGTACCAAATATCCGCACAAAGCGCTTCGCTTCGCTTAGGTTAGGAGTGGAACTCCCTGCCTGCGGATCTGTTTCCGGAAGTTAAAATTGTGCGTTAAACTGTTTCGGTATTTTTCGTAACACCCATCATATTTTTTATAGACCATAAATAGACGTCACGTGAAATTTGGTACCTGAGCCATTTAAAATCATGACGAGTACAATACCAGTTCTTTAAGGCTATGCTTATTTTTAAGATTTGTTTTATTTTAGATTTGGACTGCTTTATTTCTGATACTGTATCATAACAAAAATATTAACAAATATAAACACTGAATACAGATTATAAAGCTACGATATACAGTTGTTTACTCACAAGAGATAATTGATGCAATACACAATGGTTATTGCAAAAAAAAAACTCATCGCATCAGACTTCTCCATTACGATGCAACACATGCTAATTATTTGACGTAGACTCGAATATTATGCGCAAGACCAGACCAGTGATCTTTAGTTATAATACCTGGATATTATTTTACTACGTCTGATAAAAGGGGCTAGCGTTCACAAATGGTCATGTGTTTTTCAATATTAAACAAAGAAGGCGTATATTTTATTAGGCGTATTATTACATATTTGGGTTTTATTCCACTTAACTGTATATTTTATCTCAAAATAAACCCTAAATAACAGAGCAAGTAGCAAAGTTTCACAGGCTAGTCATTGCGTGGGCAGTTACGCAGGTTTTTGAATGAAAAGTTTTCACAATCATCTTACACCATACCATAAGGCTCTTTGAAAAGGACGTGAACCAATTGATTTATAACATTTTATATGTCTAAAAAAATATTATAGTTCTACGGATGGGATACTACTTTTCCTTGATCATGCGCGAAGGCGAGTGGCGCAAGAGTTGCGTCCTTGCGCGGAGGTCACCCACCCCACTCGGACCATGGATATCAGAAATAAATCTGCAATTTTTTTTTCATAGACAGTAAATATCCACCCAGTTTCAAAATAACAAGTGTGTTGCAAATAAAATTACGAAAAGGTCTCGTTTGCTGTCATTTTTAAGGTCCCACTGCTGCGACTTCCATGCTGGACTGGGAGTAATAGAAAAACATAGAATGTGCCAGTTGCATCTCCTCCCGGGCAAGCTGTAATAACCAGCTAAGGGATTCGAGGGTTTCTTGTAGGTATTGCAATTTAGGCGATGGGCTGACAACTCGTCACTATAGCAATGTGCAAAATCATCTGGTATAAGTTATAACCCTCAAAACTTGTCAGACGTGGCGGAATGACCTTTGGGTCGTTTTCGCTCTGCCTACCCCATTAGGGATAAAGGCGTGATTTTATGTATGTATGTATGTATTATCTACTGTTTTGCACAGCAGCTTGACGCTTAGCTTAGCTTAGCAGCTTAGCTTGCGGTTCAACGCTAAAATGGTGGTACGAGTATCTTTCTTTTGGCTCTTTCATTTACATAGTAGAATAGAAGCTTATAAATAAGTCTTTCTCAATTATACAACTACTTATTTTATTATGAATTGCGCGTTTTAATTCACCGTTTGGATATTATGAATAAAATTAGAATTTCCGTCGGTGTATTTTAAGTGACTGTCATTATGAAATTAGAAACTCAGATTACTGGCAAAAAATTATAGTTAATCATTCAAGAATAACATGGTAATGGTAGAGATTATATTTTTAAGAATATTAGGTTGCAATTACACATGCGGTAGATTTAATGTAATATCCAAAGAAGAATTGACTTCCTTTTTAAAATTAATCACAAAAATATTCCAAAAAAATACATTATTTATTAGACTGGGTATTTCCCTCTTAAGCAAATAACTTCCTTCGTGCGATCCAAACAATAAAACTAGCAAGGATATGTCTTTATTCATTAAAAGGTTGGTTTAATTGTATTATAATTAGTAATCAATGTTCATTCATTGACGCGTTCTATGCGCAGTGACACTGTTGAGTAATACCACCTTGATTCGCAGTTTTGTAACGTTATTGTACTCACATTTCCTGTTGAATCCATTGAAACACATGAGTATAAAATATAGAGGGTGTAAGGGACAGGGTGCCGAGAATTGATAGAGGTTGCTCCGTCAAGAAACTGAATAACTTTCACAATGTATTTTTTTTCAGGAAACAAAAAAATCAATTTGTATTTTCCATCACCAAATAATCGAGGCGGTCGTTTCATATGAGGAAATTGAGGAAGTAATTTTTTTACATTTCCTGAAAGAGTTTTCTGGTGAAAGTTTTACATTTTGTTGACTGAGCAACCCCTATCAGTTTTCGGGAAACTATCCCTTACACCCCATAATATATCATCATCACAATGATGATTAATGAATAGTAGATGGAGATTAATTCCTAGTATACTTACAATTGCTGATGTACGCAGTCACCTCTGTAGGTATTCGAGACTCACCCAATGAGACAAAATGTTTATTTTCTCGACACCTTAAGCGAAAAGTGGTAAAATAAATAATTGACGCAAAAAAAGGAAAAAAAAACAGCAATAGCAACAAACTCTACAAGTCTACATGAATCTAAATCGAGATATTACGCATGTCACTTATCATTATCAAACAACAGAAACAAAAAGTGCACCTACGGGTACAAAAACGCGTCAAACAAAACAAGCAGTGTACAATATATAGACGATTCTATTCCTAGAAGGTCACATCACAATCGTAGGGTAGACGGACAGGTATGATTGCGGTCCTGAGATTGTGGTCTGGTTCCATAAGGCGGTCACACGACATCCAAAGACTTCTATATAAACTGTTTATATAGAAGTCTTTGACGACATCCCTATTAGAGGCGAGCCCACATCGCACGCCGCAATTGCTCTGGAGTAGAAAGATCTAGACCTGGTCTGCGCAAGCGCAATCATATGCATGTGGTTGCGGTGCAGCGGCCGACAACTTTCACGTACAATGCGAGCGTTCATAGCACAAGCATATTATCGTAAAAAATGCAGAGCGTTGAAATAGCAAGAGAACTAATCGTGTCGCGTATTATCCAAGTACTTTGGTAAAATTACATACGGAATCATCATCAAACATAGTTTTTGAGGTGTAGCTCGCAAATCCATAAAATCTGATCTGGTTTATAAATGAAAGTATCTTTTTGACCCTAAACAATAATACAAGTCCAAATTATTACTACTGAAATAAAGCTAACTAGCCAGTTAAGTAAGTCTAAAATATGACCATCTACACTTAGTCATATTTGTTGAACTTGTATGTGGCAGAGGATGAAAACTTTTAATACTTACAAAATGTAAAGCAGAAAGCAGCGATGGAAAACGTTGGGAATGAATGCCAGGACTGCAGTCATACAGTGAAAAGGGGCATCGTATGATCCATTCAATTATGTAATAAACATCATACCAGTGTTGTATTATTGCCCTCTCCTGTTACCACAATAAAGTATGACAATTTGTTCACTTTGACATTTTGTTAGTGGATATTTAGACGTAGGGCTGCTACGGTGAAAGTTCCTAAAAATCTGTTAGTATTTACACACATATGTCTCTAAATAGCATTATGACGTGTGTACCGTTAAGTGTGAGAGTATATTTTAAAACCTTTGCTAGCTCCATCATAGTCTAAGTCACATAAAAAGTCACCCAGTATTTCGTAGCATTTAGGCCCGTATTCAGCCCGTAATCAGCTCTCAAGAGTGACAGCGAGTTTGAGTTTGAATCAGAAATGTCATTTCAGTACAAAACGGCCTGTCAAATCCACACTTAATATCGCTCTCAAACTTGAGATCGCTTTATAAATACGAGCCTTAGAAACTACGACAAAACGCAAGTAAACTCTGTAGTGCCTGATGAACCCTATACTATACAACCTCTTGGATTCAAAAACGTAAAATTTTGTTAAAGTCAAGCGGTTTCTAAATAGCATTTTTATAACGTATTTTTTTTTTCTTTCAATTGACGTCAAAAGCACTCAATGTTTACATAAATTCATGTTAATAACCTTAAAGAATCATTAGGTAAGTGTCAGTTACGGTCACTTTGGAAACCATAGCGAAATCCGTTTGCGAATTAACATTGGAACTTTAATTGTCAATACATATACGAGTAATACATAGGGTCAGGTGTATTTTTATTTTAACAAAAGATTAAAATAATGTTATCATCACATGCAAGATTTCGTGATTGATGAAGTCATCGACTATTACTTATGTAGCAAGTGTTATTTTATTATTAACTTTGCCGTATGTCACATTCTAACTAAATGTAATGTCATAACAAAGTAAGTAAACACATTTAAAATACTCGTAGAAATCGTTCGCAGGTTTGTGTTAAACAGTTAAAGTAAATCTCTTTTCAATAAACTTATGACTTATAAGCTGTTTATTTGTGTATTTATTTATTTATTGTTTATTGTACACAAGTAACGTGAGAAAGACAATACACAAGAAATAATGACACAAAAACGCTTTTCGTTTGGAATCTACGGTAAGTACTCTATAGAGATCTGAAAAAATCTAAGTAAAAATCGAAAGATCATCAAAATAAATAGAGAACCTATATATCCAAAATATTGCATTGTTATAGCAAAGTGATAGTATGATATAGTTTAAAGTTAGGATCAATATGTGCAATATTTGTAGAAAATTTAATAATCTTTAATTTAGTTGTACATTTATTTTCTCTAAAATTAACATATTTTAAAATAAATGCAAATATTTGAAAATTGGGGTGTATTTTTCCAGATGGTAGCGATTCCCTTAAGTCCTGAAAGCTCATATTTTAGGAGATAAAAACCGGACACTAAACACGTATTTATACCAATTTTCATTTCTGTCGGTTCGATTATGACCCTAAAAATTATAATGCCTGGGGTATGAGGTGAGCACGGATATTCATATCCATCGGATTTTCCAACTACAATCAGAAAAATAAATAAAGCTCACGAGATGACGTTTAGGAAACTCCATAGTCCGCCATATCGAACCCAGTATTAAACCTTTTGTTACGTTAAGAAAAAAAACGAGCCAGCAATTTTGTCGATTAAAAAAAAGCTGTAAAACTTGACCCATACGTTACTTTTACAATTATTATTGAGCTCAGTATTGGAAAGCCCCGGCTGGTCAAAAACACCGCTGACCTCTTTGACCGCTGCTCAATTTCCATGTGTACGTCAAACTTTTTTTACCACTAAGCCACCTGTCATCGAAGTAACTAATTTTGATTCAATATGTTTGACGTCCATACTGGACTAGATAAATAAAACATACTTCCATTGTGTGCTGCTTTTCATAGCGGGTAATTACCCTCCTTTGCGTCGCGCAGTCGGGTAATAAGCCAAGTACTTACTAAGGTCTGACTGAGACTTTTTTGTTGTGAAATCTAGTCAATAAGCTTCAGAGCCTTTTTGATTGATTCTTATGCGCGGTGAATGAACCTATCAAAATTTATTTATTACTTGGTACTTTTAAAAAACCACTGGCCAATTGATTTGACAATAATAATTAGGTAATGATTAGATTATTAATTAACTAGCAATATGCACACTTGCACAGTGCTTTTTCTCGGTAGACGTCAGTTTATAAAAACAATGGAATATTTTCGATATCAACCTTAATTAATTTGCTCCTCAATTCAATTATCAAAGACAAAATATTTATACAAAAAAACATTAATGTACGTGTGAAGAAAATTTAAAAATAATTTTTGGACCATCGGGAATATTTCCACATTAAAATGCAATTACCTAAGTTTACTCTCGTTAGAATTAAGATGAAAAGATAAATTGTTGTTTTAGGTTTGGTAGTGACTACATTAACCCAGAAGCCCACAAATGTGAAACACTGCAACCAATATGTAATATCCAAACTATTAAGAACCTTACCATCGAAATATTTTAATACTATTTTGAATCAAGCGCTCTAGATGTCAGATGTCTTCATATAACAGCCGTGTATTACAAACTAGTTTTATGAAGCGCTATAGCCATGATTGCAATTATTATATGAAATTCTTTGAAGAGCAAATCAATTTCACATCATAGAGCTAAAGTTACTCTGAGTAAAGAAATAAAAAGAATACTATTATGATTCAGTATTTATGATTACTTACTTACTTACTATATCACTACACGCAAAAAAGTGCTTTCTATCTAGTCTTAACTTTTATACAGACTTAATTCTAAATAATTAAGTTTTTTGGGTACTAGCACATTATCAGTATAGGTACCTGGTCTACGTTTTCCTAACAGTCTTCCTTTCAAATATAGGTAAATATTTCAAAAGAGTGTTTTTAAAAACACTTACAAAATCGCTTACTCCAAATTACCGACATATTGGTCAGAATCAGCTTAATACGGGTTATTATTTGCACACAGTAGCAAATAACAACTTGACAAATGTCTGCAGTACGAAGTCCGGTGTTCCGATTAGTTTCAAAACTAATTTACATTACAATACATGTCAAAAGGGCTGAATTAGCTTATAATGTCAACGACGGTGTTATACCTCTTACATACAACTACTAGTTGCATATCGGTTCCTGTTTGGAGTTAAAGAATTGCTCCGGATTCGAAAATACTGAACAAATCAAGGTTTCTTTAGGAATTTTAATTATTTTTAGTTGCTTTTCTTATTAGACTATTTAAACTTAAGTGAGACATGCATGATACATTAAAGTAAAAACACGGTCGTACTCACTTTGTAAAAATTGGTCGCGTTGGCGACATGTTTCGGAGCATTCGGAGCTCCTTTACGGGTCCACTACGCTTCCGCACTCGGCTTGATAGAGGAGCTCCGAATGCTCCGAAACATGTCGCCAACGCGAGCAATTTTTACAAAGTGAGTACGACCGTGTTTTTACTTTAATGTTTTTCTTATTCTTTGTAAATGTACTTGCTGTGTTATTCTTATTATGGTAATTAAACACTCCGCATAAATTTTTCCCTTATTATTGTTTTAGTGTTTTTTCTCTTTGTTCATTATTTTCATACTTGTTAAACCTGCACTACTTTACTATGTGATAAAATAAAACAATTCCCCTTTTAAAAATAATGGCCGTGTCATTGTCGCATTAGTTTACTATTTCGTCTAATTATTTAACAAGATTCATATTATCAGCCATCATTATTTGTTGTGGGTCACGTCATGTGTCGTTATTACTACCTAGTTAAAAAAATACTTCAGAAATACTTCCAACCTTTTATATAATGACAGCGTTTTTACAATGTATATCATCATTCGCTTGCCCTTATCCCATTTATTTGGGGTCGGCGCAGTACGTTTTCTTCTTCCATTCATCCCTGTCAGCCATCAGTTCAACACTCACACCTGTGTTTACAGTTTATAATGTTACTGTCTTAAGATTTAAAAGATGACAAAGAAAATAGGAAATCAGACTGTTATATTTTAACACTTCGGTTCCGATTTCCCTGGCCACGAGCCAAGGTAATAAATCCGCTGTAGACAGAGATAACGATAACGTGACCGATTGCCAGACCAGAATTAGGACAGCGCAGGTAAATATAGATCCATCTTAATTATGTTTTTAGTTGACATTCCGCAAATAATCGTATTTGGCTATATAATATAAAACATAGTATGTACTGTACATAATTAATTATCTTATATGTCCAAATTCTATTAAATGACAATACAATAAAATATCGAAAGTCAACCCTAAAACTTATTTTTGTAACTCAATCACACTAATGAATATCTAGAGCACATTTTAATATAAGACTTAATTGTAGCACTCTAGTTCGTTGAGCTCGAACTTACTGGAAGGACATGCTCCAAATCAAGGCTACTGGCCAAAACACTTCCGACTTATTAGTGTTACAAAATATTTTTTAAAGAAGAAGAAGAGTAAGAAGAAATATTGGGAAAAGTACGCATAGGTACGTAAAACTGAGAAACGATTATTCAGTTAGCATTAGTACCACAAAAAAAAAGAATGCGTACTTTATTTCAAAATTCATGAACATCTAAGATAAAGTAGCTACAAATCGACAATGGTTACCGCGAAATATCAATTTCACGAGAAAAAGTTGCGAAAAGAATAAGAGTTTTGATTATCTGCACTAACTAAATTATCCACAGTTGAGTTACTTTTACTTACTTGCATACTTTGGAAACTAAATTGAATTATCTGATAAATGTTGGTCTGAAGATAATGAAAACCATCTAACTAGTAGTTGACATACATACTGACTCGATCAGAAGGTGATCGTGAGGTATAATCAATCATAATTTAAAAACCATCAGAAGTATTAAAGAAGACTACAAATTCAAAATTAATGTATATTTTTAGGTCGATGCTGAAATGCAGAGAGTTCAAGAGTCATGGTAATATAATACCTAACTAAACATTAAGCATACGTAGGTATACGTATATTTTGTTCTAGAACTGCCGATCAGCATGTAGATAAACTTGTTGACAAAATCATAACCTAAATTTATACAGGTATCGCTATATGACCTAAACCCAATTTAGCCGAAGCAGGCATTTCAAATGAGCATGAGATGAGATGAGTCCAAACATTAAGTCGTATTTGGCTTCAATCCAGCTTAGCCGTTATTTCATTCATGGTATCAATGCTGTGACGCCATCTCTTACCACATGCTTTCTTTTTATAATTCAAGGGTAGTAATGAGGTGACAATGGGAAGGCCATGTATGTCATGTCACAGCAGATCGATATCAATCGCACACGAATTCTCGAAGGCAGACTACACGTACGCAAATGCAATGAGGGACGCCCTCCTTCCTCATACAACATTGACCAACGATTGATGATTACTGACACGATATACCTATGTTTAGCAGTCAACTTTCACTGGGCTGATGATAATTATAAAACTCTTTTGCATGGGCGTACCGAGGGGGGGCAGCGTCCCCCTCCTGGATTTTGTTTTCCCCTACTAACTATCAACTTTTGTACATCCGAGTACGAGTAGTGATTTGCCAATATTTTTGCGATTTGCTGTAGCTTGCAGTGGGTCAAGTAATCAAGAGATCATGTTCTGGGTTCCCGTGGTGATGCCTACATCTAACTTTGGACTATCAGAAATGGTTCATGAAACGAGCATGTGGCCCACTGATGAAAAGCCTCTACGAAAACTGCATGTTGCTGGCCTTCTGTTTTTTGCGTCATGTTGTGTTGTTTGTAGAGTCAAAAGACTCCATAACTCTTGTTGAAGTTTAGGTTGTCGGATCATACGACCCGATGAACTCTGGTGACAGAGTTTTCAAATCACTTATACGCGTTGCTGATCACATAGAGTAGAATGTTATCACGTTGTACTTGGTTCTTGGAGGACCTCGTGTAGTGACACGTGTAGTAAGTGATGACTTAAGGATAAATACAGTGTTTGTTTTATTATTATGGCAAGTTAAAAGTCAGACATCCCATTATTATAGCCGGTGATGCTAAGTAGCCTTTTCGACACGTGGAGCTTGTTAATTACAAAACATACAATACACAGAAATGGTAATTAAAATTATAAACGATGCTATTTTGCTTACACGAGGTGTTACCAAACACCCTCGTAAAAGGAAAGTAAAAAGTTTTTTATAGTTAGTTATAGGTGCATTAATTTGTATTTATTTACATCTTCTGATGTAAATGACGCTCTGTCTACCTAGTAGAGATATATGCGACATATGTTATGCTAAGTTTAGTACCTTGAAAATTTGTGAGATAAAAACTGTCTAATTTGTTAAATAAACAGCATCAGTAAACATAAAAATTTACCTAACGTTAGAGAGCCCCGCCTTTTGGCACAGGCACAACCGTCGATGACGTAAAGGGAACACTCGTGTACCATCATGGAACCACAACTATTTGAATGAGTAGCGTACTGACCATCACGCGGCCTACACGCGCTAGCACCATTCCACACGCATCGACAGCATGCTCTACTGGCAAGTCCATGAATAGGCGCCAGACAGGAAGCCGATCTGATGACGTTACGCCCAATACGACGCGACAGATAATTTCGACGCTTGGCCTCACCGGGGGTGTAACTCAGTGGTAGAGTGTCTGCTTCGCATGCTGAAAGTCCTGGGTTCAAATCCCAGCTCCTCCACAATTATTTTTGAGTATATTTTTTATGATAATTTCGAAGCCAATGACCTGATAACTAAAGTTGATTTTTGAAAGGCTTTTAAAAATATTGACAGTGTTAAAGATTACTAGATTAAACCGGTAATTATATATTAATTAGGCTAAAATAATGTTCTTAATATATTAATGACGAAAGGAAAATAAATATTAGAACGATAATGATGAAACATGATACCGCACAGTTCCTACCTAGACAGAATAGTGAATACATACAGCACTGGAACCATACTGGAACCAATGTATTGCATATTCTAGAAGATTCTAACTGCTCGTACCCATTTACCGAATCATGCCACTATGTGCCACACATTAAGTACTTCATAGATGAATTATTACTACATCAAAGAACTGCTGAGGCCATCTGTGGATTGTATTCAAAAGGATACCATTCTACAGCGCCATCTAGTTATGAGTAGCTGAACGAAAAAAAAAAAAACAAAAATAAAACATTGAGGTAAAGTATTAAAACAAATGTTGATTATTTCGGTATAATATTTTAATGAAAATTCAACTAAACGTATAAATCTTATTTATACTTACAATAAACAAGTAAGTAATGAATAAATATTTACATTCAGCTGGGGTATCGCGTACGGCGCGACCCCCAAAATTGCACTAACAAAAATATGGGGTCCAAGTACAGACCCCTTCGACACTCAAACGATGTTTGGGGTGGTAAAAGCATTGGGCTAACGTTATATTATTTTCATGATACTTTTAATATTAAATAAATCATATTAACTGTTAAAATATGCATATTTTATTAATACATAAAGAAAAATATGTCACATTCCAATGTGACAGTATCGAATGCTTTTGAAATATAAACGCATGAACAAAAGAACAAACAGTTCATTAACCAATTGGATAATTGAGTATGTCCCTGTAAAGTTATTATTAGTTATTGTTTTCATGTGGTTTTCATTCCTAGTCTTCCATTTACATAAAACTTTACTCAATATCGTCTTTGTTTAATCAATAAAAGACACACAAATGGTAACAATTTCGCTGACCTCGACAATTTCAATGAGGCATATTTAAAAATATTTTTATAACCCTGATGTACTCGTCTTTAAACAATTCGTAATATCCCCAAGCATCGCTTAAGTTTACATTATAACGAGTAAACATTAGTATAATTGATCTAGCGGTTTTGAGAAGTTTCCTTGGCTAGATTGGTATCTCATGAATATTTTTTTACACTATCAAAATGTTATCATTTTAAAGAAATTGTTGGTCTTCAATTCGTCAGTTTCTGTCAAGTGCTTCTCAAACCCCGCTAAAATTTCAATACGATTATTAACGCAGTCTTAGTACGCCGTGGCCACGGTTTTGCCTTACCCTAGACCAGACCGCTACGCTACTCTACGGCGCTACTGATTACATCCAATACCAACATCTAACCTGTATAATGAGACTGGTGGTGGAGCTACTACTGGAAGCAAAATGGAAAAAATCTGTGTTAGAAAAAAATACGAAGTCAAAGACAGAAATTAAGATTTCTAATCAGAGTCTAAGTACTTACGTCTTCTATAAGGCAATTGCAAGGCATGACCAAAAAATTTAACTTGAAGGCGCTTTGTAAATTACTTAAAAGATAATAGAGATCTTGCAGAGACAGATTTAAGAACAATGCCTATTAACGTCCTGTTCTGAAACTGTATAGCTACGTACGGAAAACAAGAATTCAAAAAGTTTAAATTGATTAGTTATTAAAATATTTTAGAAGAGCCTTAACCACCAGCCATACTACGACTAATTATTGACTAGTAAAATGACGCTACGATTAATATGCAATGTATGGAAGAAGAAAGTGGCCTCGCCTACACCAAACGATAACAAGGAATCACTAACTAGAATAGTATACGCTACAACTATGGACTAGACTACTGTCTGGAGGGACTAGAAAGGGATTTTGGAAGAGCTACTAGCCGTTTGAGCTTTTAATTATGATAATGAATTTATTTGCATGTTCATGTAGAGAAAGTTATTTTACCGACCGATTTAATCAAGCAAATATAGGTGCTTATAATTTTATTCAGATTTCCTACGTTTCTATCTATCTACCAAACGACCATTGTTACAGTACCTTATTTCATTTTTCTCTACTCCATTTTCTTTGACAGAGTATTATTGGATATTACTTACAATATGATTGTTGAAAAATAACCGCAACCCAAACCACAAGACCTACTAAATCAACAAATTTCCTCTACAAACAAAACAGGGGTCTAAAGCTAGGGGTTTGGCAGGGACGGGAAGATAGATCGAGACAGACACAAAATAGAAAAGGCACAGAAAGTACACCTTTCATAACTGCAATCGACATAAAATTTATCCTGAAGATTTTTACAGGCATCGATGATATTGGTGTTTTGTATCTTCTGTGTTATCTGTATTTTGTAGAGGCGGCAAAAAGGTGGCTATAGTGAGTCGAGTCTAGTGCGCTGTACGGCTAGCAGCGCAGACTGTTGCTGTAAGCTCTTGCGGAGACCCTCCAGGGTTAGCAAAACCTGCGAAAGAGGAAGTAATATTTTTTGAGTTGACGAACGATCTTGATAAAACATGGTCTACGAAATAATATATTGATAATATGAAAAGCTCATCTAGTAGCCTGGACCATGAGACCGGACGTTGATAAAGATTCAAAGTCAAAACTACAAAAAAATCTAAGATTAATTAAAAAACAGTTAAGAATTAATAATTAACTAATTTGCCGTTTACGCATTTGTTTACTAGAGCTGATGAAAACATTGCATAAGGATTATTATTTTTTAATGGCAGCGAGAATTAAAAAGGGGAAAATACCGAAAACAAGCAATTAGTATCTTGACTGACGCATATTCAATTCGTCACAAATTAGGCTGAGAGGATCTTCCTGTTGTTTCTAGATAAAATATTATAAACTAGTTCAATCGTAGAAAATACGCGGATATAGAAAATGACGCAAACAAAGGTTAATTGAGGTTGAACTTTCAATATCCTCAACTTCATTCATAAATAATACCTACATGTAGCTTGGAAACTACATATGCGGAGATGATAAAGATGAAAGATTGGAAGATATGAGGAGCAGCTAGCGAAGACTGCCTTGCACTGGAGAAACCCTTTGAGGCAGCTCAGGCGATTTAATGGTTTAGCTGATGATATAACAGACATCAGTCTTACCTCATCACGGGCATAAGCCTTTCGCTTCGGCGGCTCTGAGTGCGGCCTGTCGGTGGGCGAGAGGGGGTGATGCAGGATCCTAGGGGCGACGGGGGGAGGGGGAGGCGCAGCTAGCGGAGATCGTCTTGCAACTGGAGATACCCTTCGCGGAGGCTCAGGAGAGTTAGCCCGCATGAAGTTCGTGATATGGGTTCGCTCGGGGCTTCGTCTCGGCGCTTCCACCTTTAAACGACAGAGGGTTGTGTTAGGCTGGGTAACGTGCCAGGGTCACACCAACCAAGTCTTAAAGATTAGTAGGTACCTACATAAAATAAAAGTTCGCATGGCAAGAAACATCTAGTAAAAGGATAACATAAATATCATTATTTAAAGACAAAGTTACTGAAACATCTAATACTTTTTTATTACTCTACTATTTGAATGTACTATTAGTAAGATTATTGTTATCTTTTACTACCTACTTACATAAATATTAAAAAAAGAACTACAATACAAAATGTAATTGAAAGAATATCAGAGGTTCCTACAAAATAAAAAACGATCAATTCATAATGCGTACCTCAGTAGCTCTCAGCTCCCTGATCCTAGGATTATGTGGCGGCTCCAGCGGTGCCCTGGACACGGTCACCAAGAGCTTCTCAGCTTCTCTGATCAGTTCTCTGTATTTCCTCTCAGCTTCCCTGTCAGCTTCAAGTAACGGATCCCGTTCCCTCACTGGTGGTGCCGATGGTGCGTGGTTGCGGCGCCTCATTCGAGGAGGTGTGGCTCCTGAAAAAAGTAAAAGCTTTATATAATTTTAATAGTAAAGTAAGTATTATTGACAATAATAATTGTGTAAGTACCTAATGTAATGAGGCACGTGTAACTAATTGTATAATGCGGTAATGATTTGTGTTTTCTATACTAAGTGAGCCGCGATGTGAATCAATAATATCAACATTGTTTTGCTATTCGAGGAATATTTTTTGTGATTTATTTTTCAGAAGATAAAGATTACATCTCCGAAAATATAGGATTTATGTAAATAACTTCTCAAGTCACTTTCTACCTGCAGATCGAGGCGGCCTACGCGGCGGCCTCCTTCGCCTCGCCCTTCTCCTGCCAGGAGACGCCGTCTCATCAGGCTCGTCCTCATCTCCACCGTCCAGTCCTGTATCACCATCCGAGTCCAAGTCTGCATCGGAAAGAATCGCCGTCTCCCGCCCACGGGTCCTCATGTTACGACACTCTTCATCGCTTGAAGCACCGCCTCTGTAGTACGGAGATCTGTGAGGTTCTGGAGACAGGTGCGGAGATAGGTGAGGAGATCTGAAAAATAAGATACCAATACAAAATTATGTCAACTATATCTAGCAGGGCCTTGCACTTTCTAACCCGGATCAATTATTTGTACTTTGACCTTTTAACATTCTCTTTGGCAACGCGCCTGACCTTTTTACATGAACCAAAGCAGAGCTATTTTTATCTATGTACCAGGTGTTTCTGGGTGATTGGGTTAATCCACAGACTGGGTAATATTTAGAGGTGACAAGGTGTCGCATAAAATAAGGCTTCAAAGGTATAGACGCTAATTGGTACTTGACACGATAAGACGATAGGAACAATAGACATTATATACCCGATTAACTCTATTCAATTAAAGGTTTTTTTTCTAATAGGTAGTCATCGTGTAGGCTCAGGGTAGGGGAAGGCATAGCAAACCTGAGAAAGAAGATGCTTAATGCTTAAACGTAGACTTCCTCGAAGTCTGTGGCAACGGTATCCATGCTGCACCCGGTTATGCAATCTAATCGCGTAAGTCTAATGCAAAAAAATAAAAAAACATGTTTTAATTTGCACTAAGCTAAGGACTTTCTAGCCAATAATGGCGCAAATAAGTATTGCAACATAAAAACGTACTAGGTGTCAAAAAAATTTACACTTTTTAATTCCTAGCATTGAGTAAAACCTAGCATTGATTGTCATTATTTATGTTACAGACAGAATGCATGCTAGAAAATTTGAGGCTTGCAAGTTCATCATAATAGGTAAATGTTCAAGATTGTTAAGTATAATTTATAAGGACAAATCAAATACTTTCGAAATATTAAAGTTGTTCTGAATCCTTTATTATCATCAAGCGTTTTTGGAATTCTGCTTCGCAATGAGCAAATAATTCTGTAAAATCAGATTCAAAAGGTTAGTCAGTTTTAATACATCAAATGTATTTGATTACCTTTTACTATCAAAGTATTTCATTCATACCTAGTTAACCTAGCCGGATGCGAGTCCAGCGAGTACGGTGCGTGATGCAGCTGCGGCGGCTGCGGCGCTGGGCACTGGAGGGACGCCTGGTGGATAAGGTGGGGGGGCATCCTCCTTCGCGCGTTGGGGGAAGTAGCCCCCAGCCAGGGGTTGGTGCGGATGCGACAGCGGGGGCGCGGGGAGGGCGTCGCTGATACTATTTGCGGCTCCGGCACGCATCGTCTGGGGCCGCTCGTGCGACGCTGGAAAAAGCAGCGGTTATTGAGTCGTCATTAATCGTGTATGCTTAGTATTTTAGTTAGTTTTGAAAGAAAAATATGACGTGTTATATGATGTAATTTAATTAGGACAAGTGATAAAGGGTGAAAGGAGGATTTTCTTGCAAGATTTATTATTTTTGCATAAAGATGTAAATTGTAAAAGATCCATCTCTCAAATGAATCAATCTTAGTTTTTAAGTAAATTTATTCTAGTTATAGAGGTAGCATCATCTAATAAGTCAGTATTTAGAAAAAACTTCTTAATTGAACAACCGACAATCCCAAAAATTCTAAGTAAGTATTAAACTTTTAACTCATTAACTGAATGTTAAGTAAGTAGAACATTAGCTATTTTGGAATCGTCGGTCACGGAAACTAGGCTAGGGGGTAGAATGCAACCCACAGAGGACCAAAAGATCAATCAGTTCGAACCAAAAGATTTTCGGGAAAATCTTTACGAAAATTCGATAATCTCAAGCCCTCTGTGAAGTAAGAGGGCTATTCAAAAATTGCGCTCGGACTCCCTTACGGCAGCCGGGCGCGGTAAGTTATGCAAGATAACTGTAGGGTGTCAGCATCAGTGCTCTCACTTTACGATCACGGCGCACTATGCTCCCCGAGACAAGGAAGTCACATGACGGGCGCGCGGCGGCCGAGGCGCTATGTAACTTCGCGAGAACATTTCGATATCGCGTTTTAAAAAACCTATGGCGCCATCTCTTGAGCATACGGTGAACTAATGTTCATTAAAGTAGTATATAAAAAACGATTTAATGAGAAAGTGATTTTAAATTATTTTTGGATATATTAATAAATTGACCATCTTTTATTGATGAATGTTGGTACGCTTGCATACATACAGCTTTTCCCTTAGAAAAATCAACTTTCCTACAACTACAAGAACCTGATTCTATAACAAATGATTATTTTGAGTTGTAGAGTCAGCTACTTATAATGATTTTTTACTTAAAAAAAATCACCAAAAAAAAAAGAACTCTCGTGGTTCCTTTTTAAAGTTAAGCGTAATTACTGAAAGAAATGTTGAAATTTCCGCGAAATTCTTGAAATTGGCGTAATGAAGAAAGGCCTCATTACTACGGTCGCCATTACGGCGGTCTGTCATTTACATTAATGGCAATCTTTCAGGCCTGCCTTTTTTATTACTCTCATTTTACATGAAAAACTGAAAACCATATCATAGATATTTTTTTTTTTTTTTTTTTTTTTTTTTCGTTCATCCGTTATAGGATAGGCAAAGGAACAGAGCCATACAGCCAGGGCGTATTATTTGACAGCTTATTATAGGCAAGTTCTGAGGGATTTAAATAAAAAGTGTCAATTTTGAAAATAGACACAAAAATTTGGGTGAAAATATACAAAAGAAACCTTTTTTGATACCTTTAGATTTTTCTTAAAATGTTTGTCTTCAGATAATATGGCAACAAATTGATGAAGCTGCACATTTATCCTACCTACATTGCAGTGAAACAATGATGGGCGTGCAGGCTTTATTTAGCACAGATGGAGGCTCCCTTCGATGTATCCGGTCCAGTTAATTAATGAAACCCGCGTTAGAAGACGAGAATACACGGATCGATATTGTTATTAAAGGATCACATAGGATCATTAAAGGATCATACAGCGGGTTAACATTGAAAACTTACTGCTTTCAAGTACTGCGAATCAAATACCTCTAAATTATTTTAAGACGTGGTGAACATGGCTTTCTAAGTCGTTGACGTTCTGCCTATGTCGTGAGGAATGAAGGCATGATGTGATTTTATGTAAGTATGTTACCATGGATCTTACAGGGGAACAATCAATTTGCTAAAAATCTGAAGTGTAATAAAATTAATAGTCATCCAATAAATTCATTTCAACTCCACAAATTGAACTGCATTTAATTTTAATTTATTCTAGGACAAAATGTTTGTTACAACAGACAGGTTAACAGTTTAACAAGTAAGTACAATTACCTAACTAATTCGGAGACTAGATCATTTAAAAACCTTTGCGTATAGTTATCGATTCTTTTTTTCTCTATTCGACTTTAAATCTAACCCCTATACTAAAATAATTTCGTATTTCTTCTAAATAAGACTGGTGTTTCAATAGCACTCTGTATTGTTATTAATGGATCTTTGCTAAAGGGCGTGATCACAAATGAAGTCGAAGGGTTAATTGGATTAGTTGTGTTTGGGTTTTGTATTTAACTTTGTATTAAATATCGTCAATATTTTGTTAGAACTTCATGTAAATGCTACAATTTCATATGAGACATATTATTTATATTATTATATGTATATTATGTGATTTGATTAACTAACTAGATACTAAGTTAAAGTACTTACAAAGAACTTTAATCTAAACATCAACAAAACTGCATGCCCATGAAAAAACACCTTTTCTGAAAGTTAGAGTAATTTCTTATAATAATACTTCGTATTCCTAATTTCTATAAGTAAGTACGTAATTTTTAAATGATAAATTATAATTAATTACTATATTGAATCTATTTTTATCCACAAAAATTGATTCAAACCCACTCATAACATAACATTTTTGTAGGATCCAAGTATTTTTATCACACACACACACAATGAAAAACTTTGGAATTTCATTCAAGAGGTAATGTAATATCGTGCTGGAGTCCAACGGGAGGAAAAAGTTTGATAAAACAAGACAGATGTTGTACATTTCAGACGGCACTTGGAAGAGGGGACAAGTCATACCGTCTCATCTACGCTAAGTGGCTGATAGTGGTACTCGTAGTCATTGACTAGCTCCAACTCTATCGTCGGGATTCGGCTCAAAACCTAAAATGATCAATTTTAGCAAATACATACGAGTAGGTAGAGCTCATTTAATTTACAGTTTGAAAGGTTTACGACTGACGTGAGTGTAATTACTTTAAATTAGTAGCGTGTAAGTAGATAAGAATCAGACTAGGAAATTACCTTAGCAGGCTCGTGATAGAGGTGTGTGGTCGGTGGGGCGGGCGGCGGCGGCGGGGCGACGAGCGGAGCGGCGAGCGGGGCGGGCGCGGCGCCCGGCGACGTGCCATCCGTCGAGTAGCCAGTGGAGTACGCGCTCTCGGGAGATGACAGGTGCGGCGGCGGCAGCGGCCCGGTCGTCGTCGTCGCCGTCGGCCGCGACTGCTTCTGCTTACGATTCTTCGTCCGCCCCAATCGCGCTTCCATCCATGACTTGAGCCGCGCCCCCAACATGCCTGCCTCGGCGCCTAACAACAAAATTGATGATCAGACATCTTCAAATTATACCACGCATTTGCTTAAAAACGCTTTCACGGAAACATTTCGCAGAGAAAAGCATTTTCAGTTTCAGAAAACTCTTCAAACACACAAAAGACGTGCGCCGCAGAAACAATTGTTTTACCAAGCCTGTGCACTCCCCCGCTACGAGACGAAGCCCTCACTGCGAAGTAAACAAAAGTAGTGACATAAAATGTTTTATCGTGTCGTCGCCATTTCATTTGCGCGGGCGGAGAGGTTGTTAGGTGCCTTTGCTTTTGCTAGGGGAGCCACAATACACCGGCGCATTGAAGCCCTCCACGTGTCATATTTCAAGAAATTCTAACTGCTATCATCGTAAAAGGAAGCACTCGCCACCCTCTTTGACAACTCCGTCAAAGAGAATCGAGGAAACTTCCAAAACAAACTTGAAAAGCTATTGCTTCCGAAATTATCATACAAATCGTTTGCCGACTTACAAAAATATTCAATTATGAAAAAGGCGAACGAGATTCTTTTTGCATAAATCTATCATCCTTAGCATTTTAATATTGCAATAGAATGATGAACCTTTCGTGACTAAACATTATTCGAAATCAATCGGCATCCCTCTTCAATTTCCGTTCAATTTGTGGAGGCTTCCAAACCCTACCCTATAAGTGTACACACCTAGTACTTTGGTAATGTGTCGGCATCGGCACCCTTCTTGCGGTAATCCAGGCTTGTGGGAAACGAATAGCTGCAGAAAAGACGGATGTAGGCAGCTTATCCAGTAGGGGCGTAAACTTACGAGATTTAGCTAATATTAGCAATCCATTACCTCGGTACTGCGGGCGCCGGGAGCTGCGGCGGGGCACGGCATAACTTATTGATGGAGTATCGACTGACGGTCTGCGGGGAGTGAGAGTAATAACGAAGCGTCTGTGGTCAATTTATTAGCTACAACCGCCGACTACGTGGGAACTCCGCGAAACAACATAAACAAACCTAATACTTTGCTCAACTTTCCATTAAATGCTACAAAACGACCCGCAATACTGGAAAAGCTCCCGTTCCGTACGTTATTATGGCAAACAATTTTGTTTACGGCTTTTGAAATTACGATGGAAGTGAGTGTAATAAAGGAAATTCGTTTCGGCTAAAAACGGCTAACGAGTAATGAAGAGGGATGTGGCTCACAACTGGCTTACGTTTAATGCCTCACGGCATCATCTACGAGGTAAATTTTGTAAACACCTGCTTGAGGAAAATACGGACCGGCCACGAGAAAAATAAGGCAACATTTTCGTCACGAAGAAAAGCTTTTACTTTCATGAGGCGACTCTGCAAACAAATCCGAAACTAGCCCAACCCATTCGTACGCAAACTGCTGTACCCGAAATAAACACGTGTGTCGTCGGCAATAAAACTGGTGATAAAATGGTGAAGTATTCCTTGTGGAGTGGTCTCTGCAGCCCTCGGCTGAGTAATGAATCGAACGCGGCCATCAATTGCGGGCTGCGGGTTCGGGACAAAGTGGTCTCTGTTGAGATGTCGAGCGACGACGTAAACAAATTAGTAGGCGGAGGCGAGACAGCCACGACTCACTTTGTACTGGCAACTGGATAGCAGAATTGCATAACCAATGAACTGCTGCATTTCAATGACGAAAGAAACAAACTTAATGAATTCTAGCTTTGCGCTGAAAAGAATGCAATTCTGTCGCTTAACGAACGTTTTTGTCGAGTTAATTAAGTAGATACTATATTAATAAACCAATATGCAAACGTTTTGAGCAAGATTTTAAATTGCTCAACATTTTGGTTTATTCCTGTCATATAATTAAGTACTCCACATTCACGTCATATAAAATGGACTAATGCGACTTAGTAGTAACTACTTATTTCCAATTTCAATACCTACCTGAATCTCAACAGGGAAAAGGCTTTAATATAAAAAAAAATGAGAAGATTTGACATAATTTTATTTACACAGGTTTCTTAGATAAATAGAACTCAAGATAGAACTTCAAAGGGACTGAATGGGCGCCATAATTAAATGAGACTCCAAGACTTTTCAAAGAGCCCGCTCATAGAATGACATAACTAATGATGATGATGTAACTCGGATGTAACCATGGAGGTAATAAGTACTATGATGTAACACAGACCACGGTTCTTCGACATCTTATTTCAACAAGCTTTAAACATGAAAAATTATTCTTTGAATTAAATTCCTACAAGACATTGATTTTTAAAATAAGTATTTTAAAGGACTTAAGTAGTCTTTTCAGTGAGATTATTATGACATTTAGCATCGTCTACCTCGACCACAGAATAGAAGAAGGCGCTAGGAGCTAGCACTCCCAACTTTGAATCTGTGACCACGACTACGACTCCTGGTATGCAAATTCTTATCTTATCTTCTTATCTTATTTAGCCTACATCATCCCACTGCTGAGCAAAGGCCTCCCTCTTCTCCTTCCACTCATCCCTATTTTGAGCTTCCAGGCGCCAGTCCTTCAAAAATGTGTCCTACTCGTCGCGCCACCTGCGACGGGGTCTTCCGCGGCGTCGGTTCGTGGTGGGCGGCTTCCACTCCGTACAAACTTTTGCCCATAGTTCTTCTGGCATACGGCAGACGTGACCGGCTCAATCCCACTTCAACCTGGCTGCTGTAGGTTTCAAAATTAAATGAATATTTACGTGTAGCAGGTGCAACTCATTGCAACGCTGTCGGGGCTTCTCACAATTTCACAACATTTTGTTCGAATTCTGTTCCAGTGCTACAAAGCAATATGAATAAAGGTAACTCTCCTGTTACTCATGTGATTTGATTTAAAAACTTTACGCGAACAATATTTTTTGAATTCCGTCGGGCGCAAAGTTGCGGAGTGAGGACTGAGAAAGAAAGTATTTTAATTGGAACTGCGCCACGTGTAGTTCCAAACGAACCACGAATGGAAACAAAAGTTTGTTGGAAATGTTGGATTGTGAAAATTGAAATTGAATTATGTTTCCTTTCAACATTTCACGCCAAGATAATTTGTTAATCGAAAACTCTGTCTACCTACGACCATTTCTCAATTCTGTTACGTTTAATAACACTTAAAAGCAAACAAGGATAATCAAACGAAAAAGTAATATAAAGCTCCATTGTAAGCGAACAATGGTAATGGAAGTGAAATACGAAGAGAGCTCATTCCAGCGTAATATCAATCAGAAAATATCGAGGGAAATGACAGACCGCAGCAAAAACAGATGCTGTATCGCGGCAATCATCAAAAAAACTTGTACCGTGTAGTCTACAAGCAAAGCAATTTCCACCATCAATACATGGACCTTTTGTTCTGCAAAAATACTGAACAAAGGCCCTAGTAAAATGTTGTGGGGCTTTCTAAGGGAAACGAAAAATTACTTGACGGGCTGCGAAGAAAGGCAATCTAAAAGACTATCTGTGGGCGATAAATAAATGAGTAGATACTCTCTCCCTTCTTTTGCTATCCCATGACGACCACAACCGAGGCAGGGCTGGATTTATACGAAACTGTTTCTACGAGGATCGACATAATCCCACAAACTTAGCTTTAGACGACAATAAATCTAAATTCCTCGGATTTAGGTCTAGATATCTAAATATAGTCTGACATACAAAGCAAGAAGCCACAAAAGCCGCGAAGGTTATTGCTACCTTACCCTACCCGTCGTCGCTAGTATTATCTTACAAAACGTAATTCGAATTTACATAATAAGTAGTCACTGCAAAAGTTACACCACTACTTAGCTATGTAAATAGTTTAATAAAAAGCTTGAGTGCCGAATAAAAAATTTCAAAGACCGTTAGAGTCTCAGCATTTAATTTATATAATCCTGGATTTTCTAAGGTACGAAAAACAAAAGAGACAAAATCTGCAAAGCCACGTCCGTCGGGGGTTAATTATTAAGGCCCGTATTTATAATCAGCTCTCAAGAGTGACATCGAGTTTGAGTTCGTATCAGAAACGTCATTCCAGTACAAAATGACCTGTCAAATCTGCACTCAATATTGCTCTCAATCTTGAGATGGCTTTATAAATACGAGCCTAAATCAAGTATTCATTTATGCAGGCTGTCTCTCGTTTTACAGAGGGGGGAATAGACAACACATGGGGACTATTTTCAGAACCATTCAACTGCGTTAAAAATTCAAAATAAGAATTTAGGTCAGTCTCCCCTCACTTTAGCACGAACACACTCTATAAAAGCTGCTGAAAAAGGTGAATCTGATGTCAGCTTTCGGGAATTAAAATTAAAATGGAAAGGTTCAAATGGGCGACCCCCGGTGCTGTAAATGTCCATATTGTCCATCCATTCTTTCATAATTAATTTCAATTTCTATTCTAGCATGTTGAATGTTTGCATTCGGCATTTTTATTATGTAAATTAGTGGTATGATAGGTTAGGCATGTTGACTTTCTCATGGTCTTTCTTTATCGTCTAGTCTAGTTCGCTCGGAAACTAACTCCAACGGAAGTTTCAGTGCTTCCATATTTCAAATTGCATCCAAATCCTTTGCTTTCTTCGAATCCTTTCTTCAAATTTCAAGGAATACAGCAGTGAAATTATTTTATTTCAAATTTTTATTTTCTTCAGTACAAATCTTGACTCTTGCACCGCTGTATCTTCACAGATATTATACCCGTACCCGGATATTATCCGAGAAATTCTCCGTAAGATCCTTTGTCTCATGCTCCACCATCTCTAACATTCTTTTGTGTAATTAATTCCCCCCAGCAACGTGCATTATATCATGTTGGTAGAACTGAGCGTGTTTTACCAACAAATTATCATCAAGCATCTGATAAAGATGAATCGCTTCCCTTGCCAACATAATTGCGTTAATCTTAGTATTAATCATACAATTACGAAGGAAATGTGAAAGTCACTGCCTCACTGAAGCTATTTGTGTGTGATTTGTATGTACTTGTTATTCTGGGCTTGTATTGATCCAGCTTGATCAATAAGATTAGGCAGAAGCGCTACGGTGCTGGGTATTAGGGTAGACAACCGGGTACGTAATCAAGTAACTGGATAAGCTGGCAACATTACGGCTTTCAAACTTAAAATTAGTTCAGAAAATGCTTTAAGCCATCCAGCAATAAACAGCAAATTTGTATCGGTGAATGTAGACATCAAATATTAAAGTCATGCTAAAAATATAGATGGTAAAACTGTATTCATACCTAACCTTATATGCAGCTTTTACAAAGTATTAAACTATCAGTTTTTGAAACTTACGTGCTAATATTTTTTTGGTAAATATATAAATGTTTAGGTATAGTACCTCAATATTTTTTTTAGAATTTAATCATTGTAAGCTAAACTTATAGATCAATAGATGTTTGTTTCTTTTACCCATAAGCAAGTATGAGTCATAAAAATAACATCTAAAAACTGAATTAACCGAGTTATTTGTTTACCTATATTTACTTCGTAACAGAAGTTACGTATAGTGAACAAAGTTACGTCTGAAGGCATTAGGCGGTCCGAAGATGGCCCCTAACTCCTGATTCGATTGTTGAACTTCTAAGACCCACTATCGAGGGTCCGCATTAGATTTATTTGATCTCCGGCAAGAAACTCCTCGATCGAGCTTAAGCTTAACTTGAGGCGGGATATACTGAGATAGATACAAAGGTGTACAGGGTGCAATAACACGATGAACTCAGAGAATGTGAATCTTGAAACTAAATAGTTTTTATCTGGCTAAGAAACGAAAAAGAAACACACACACCACAGTTGAAATAAATGAAGGCGCATCCAAGACAGCGTTAACTTAGCACCACAGTAAATTATTTGTGTAAAAAACTATGTAATAGTACGAGTTTAATGAAATTTTATAGCATTTCTATAGCTTATAAATGTCATAGTATACCTCAAGAAGTCGCTGTGAAAGGTTATAGCGAGAGATATGTTTTCAACCTGTATCTATGTGAGTAGTACTTACATAAATACTCACACATACTCACATAGTATACTCACTTAAAAACTGCGAGCACCTATACTTAGTTGCATGCACTTGTATCCGATCCGTGTGCGAAGGAAGACTAGTTTTAACGAACCTACAACAGTGTGCATTGTAGGAGTCTACCTCACACAAGGCGTTCAGGTTCTCACATCGGGAAACTTGTATTGTAGAGTTAAGAAACGTCTGGTTCAAAGTTTACGAACTTTAAAGAGAGATGTAACTAAGTAAGAATAAGAAATACGAAGAAATATATTTTTTTTAATTAAACATAGATATTTTCTTACAATCAACACTAAAGACTGATTTAGTTTAAACTGTGCTAACAGTCTTCAGAATCTTCCAAAACTATTGTTAACTATATAAGTACTAACTAGATATGTATTTTTTATTAGAAAAATGTATTGTCTCTTTTTACGTAATTTTACTGATAGAATGAAGAGGGCAAACATACATTTTGTCACTTACAAATTTTTTGTGTATAGTCGACTCTGAATTCTAGACACTAAAGAGCACTGCTAATTCAAAACCATACCAAAGGAATTTAAACAGAAAATACTTCTTCCCAAGCAAAAACCGTCAATTTATAACTCCCGAATCAAAGGTTGGTATAAATCTCTGCCTCTCGCTATTAAGACAGCCTCACATTACCCAAAACCCTTGAGTTCAATTGCCCGAACCCCGACTACGAAGAGATGTTTTCAGCGGTTATTTATGCCTAAGCGAAGCGGTGTTTAGTTGGACTCTAATGGATATATAAGGGCCTTCTTATCACGCTGCAAAATTTTCCGCTCTTCGGAGGAAAGTATTGTAAAAATACTGCGATAAGTACGAGTATCTATACTCTCCTGTCGACTTATACAAGATGTTCCTAGGTATGTGGGATATAGATCAGCTCATGGCTCTGAACTGAACATCTTTTTGAACCATGTCGCTATATCTAGAGACGTTACGTAGCGGTAATAACATGCGTAAGCGGTGTCGTTGGACTCTAAATGTAACGGATATAATATAATTCCAATTTTATCACGCCGACTCCGAATTTTCCACCTTTTGGAGCTTGAGTAGGAAGAGAAAATATATCGTGAAAAGCTTGCAGTAGTTCTGCGTACGCTAAGCTCTTAAGTATCTCCAAAAGGATTTGAAGCTGTATGTTTAATAAAAAGATGCGTAAGCGTTTTATTATTAGGACTCTATCGGATGTTAATTCATGATTAATCACAGCACTCCTTTCTGCTCATTAATTTCTTGTAAAAAGATTTCCTTTAGTAGGTAGGTACCTATGCTAATATTTTTTTATCTCGGAATAAACTTTGAAGCTCTATCGCTTCTGCTTTGTTTGAAATCTGAGTTATCTCAGGATAACGAGAAATCCGACAACAAAAGGAGCAATATCCTTCTTATTCTTTTCTTATTCCTTTGATCGTATTAATCGGCCGATTGCATGAAGAGTTCTTGACAGACATGAAGGCATGTTAGCCAGAGCTAATTGCGGGGTTTGAAAGCGGGTCTTAAACGAAAAAAGCCGTTCAAGTGCGAGTCGAATCTGCAAATTAAGGATTCCATCGGGCAAGCCATAATACTATGTTGCTGTTTACGTTTCTACCATGGGTTCCATTTCCTGTTAGTATATTTTTATTATTTTGTCGTTATAAGAGCAGCACAAGATATACATGACACTTTATGAAAATTTAACTCTCTATTTAGGTACGGTTCGTATAGAAACAGCCCACTGGCAGACAGAAGGACGGACGGGTGGATAGCGGAGGCATATTAATAAGGTTCCGTTTGGTACTCCTCGAGCACGGAACCCTAAAAGAGCTTTAAACCCGGGTCTCACAGCAAAGAGAGCTTACTGAATGCCAGACGGACGATTGTGGTAGCTGACGACACAGAATGAGCAGTCTGCATCAGCTTAATTGCAACTACTGAGAGATTATAATGGCCTTTACGAGACTGATAGAGGAGGTTATAAAGTGATTTCATTAATTTTGCAACAGGCGTTTGAGTTTGACTTTATTCTAATCAAATGATTTATGCTAACGGCATCATAAACTTACTGCATAGTGCTGCAATAAGAATTTATAGAACGTGCCTAATTATAATTAGGTACGTTCTAATGCTACAAATAAGTATGTATATCTATGAAGTAAGCATAAACAAATCGATAAAATCATGATCAACGTGACACGGAGGAGGAAACCCGTTAAATAACTCTGCTATGGTTAGGGTTTCACCCAGAAAAAATCTGAAAAAGTTTGGAGGTGCCCTGATTTTCGCCGAAATATAAAAGACAACGAACAGATTCCCTGTTCAGACAGGTAAAGAAACATTATAAATATAAGTAAAAATAGTTTTCGTTATCAAAGTTGAGAACCATTTACGGATAACATTACCACTCTCAAAACTAGGCGCCAAACATAGCCTACCGCATATTTCGTCGTGGTTTCATGACAAATTCAGGCTGGCGAAGTAAAAAGAGCAAGCCAAGCGCCAGACAGGAAATTGCGGCCGGCAGATGGGCGAAAACATGAATGAAGGAGTGTTTGTACACCTAATTGCATGCTAGGACCAGCATTGCATGGTAAAATAATGTACCTTGTTCAAAATAAAATTCAAAATTAACATAATATTGGCTACATTTAAGGCCTAATTTTCTACTTGACTGCACAAAGCAAAGTAGGGTAATGTGTATCAGCACATGTATGAATGTACTATGTTCTTTTGTGGCACTCTATAGACCAAACGCGTGGGCCGATTTGATGTCAATCGATTTGTGCTAAAGACATGATTGTGATCAAAATTAATGATGGCGACAATAGACGTGAAATTATTAACATATTGTGAAAATGAAAAGAAAACAGTCTACGAACTACGAACTAAGTATATCTAATTCACAAAGTGACGAACATAGTAACTAGTTTAAACATTAAATCGTATACTCATAATGTGGTAAAAAGGTGTGATCATAAATATCCCATGAAAAGGGCGGTCTCGCAGTTGTTTGAATAAATCATATGAACCCTAACCAAAGGGACGAACATTCTTGCACCTTACCTCCTGAGGCAAGATTATTCAACAACAAGCTAGTCTTACAATAAACTCTCGGTGGTTATTCCGATGTGCTTCTTCTTTAAGAAAACTATGGGTTTTTCTTATGCCATAAGTATCTACCAACCTAGGTATAGTACTAGCCAAATAACTTGACTTCGAATAACACATTCAGAGCATTGGAAATTCGACTTTAAATTCAAGCGCTTAAGTGAGAAGTGAATTTTACAAGTCTTAAATTTCTGCAAAAAGATTGCCCATTAGTGTAGGAATACTAAACGCTTCTAAACTACACTGTATTACAAGTGAAAGCAAGATTCGATGTGCATTATATAGCCGATTAGTCAATTAATACTCCTGACACATCATTTTATTGTATTGTCTGTGTTTTTTTTTTTATTGTAAGTAGTTTTTCAAAATGTATCCGTTTTAGTTTGTATTTTGTACTGTGGTTGCAGCCGTTTTACGCCCCGCTTGATTCCTGATCTTGACACATTCATTACACAGCGCAAATGAACAATCTACTTCAGCGTAATTGCTAAAGCCACGAGTGTTTTTTAAAACATTTATTTTCCGTGCTTGCTTGAAAGCGATAATAATGTAGAACATACCAGCTACTTCACTTCCCAAGAATAGGTACCTACTGTAAACAAAATAGTAAAGGAAACCGAAGGATTCATATTGCAAATGCAAGGCGATGGACTAGCTGACAATCTGGCACTAAGCGATAAATATTTCTCTGACAGTGGCGGAAAGGGTTTTAACTGGACTGTTGATGCCCTACCTACCCTTTTACTGTAGAAAACGTACCTATTTGTATGTATAAATGTGATAGCAATCGACCTTTAATAATCCAATTCGGAAAAAGTTGCAAAGAACGATCGGTGCGCGACGGAAGTTTGGGAAGCAATCCATCAAACTTACGAACTTAGTAACAACTCAGCGAAATAAGAATCCCTTAGCTTAGTAAGTACGGATCGTACAAGGTATTAAGGAAAAAAATAGTCCATATTTTTTAAAAAGGAAATCAAACAAAATATTCACACTTATTAAGGCGTGTTCAGTTTCCCTATAAGAGAAGTGTTATTTTCATTTCGAAACACCTTGTGTATACTTCCTAAGGTTATACCAGGCTCAATACGGGATTGAGGTAGAAAAGTGCATGCGAGAGGTAGACAAAGACGATTGTGGTTACCAGACGCAGACGACGACTTGAATGAAAGAGCAGTCGACGCAGAGTATGCAGGCTTAGTACTTTCACTGCTCAGAAAACTGTCCCAGCGAAATTACTATAAAAATGCAGCTACGACGACGCTACGGCGTAGCAAATCTTAGCTGCCGGAATTTAAATATTGGCAGCCATTTTGTTGCAAAGACATACGTATTTACATAAAGTAACGCCTCTATCCCTTCCGGGGTAGGCAAAACGTAAAACGCCTAGTAAAAGGCGTTTAAGCCACGTTTGGCGAATATTGAGCCAAATTTTAGATTGTAACGATTGTATCGATATAGTGACAGGGTGACAGCCCATCGCCTAAATACAAATACACCCTCAAATCACTTGTGCTCACTTCTAGAGCATGCCTGGGCGGAAGGGCAGCTGGAACATTCTATGTTTTTCTATCACTCCCAGTCCATGGAAGAAAACAGAAGCCTAAATAGTAGTGTTACAAATGTCATACTACTTAAAACTTCTACGGTAACTACAAGATGGACTTTCCGTTGCTACGAAGCGCTACGGCGTAGCTACTCGTAGCAAAAAGTAACATTTGTCTGCTGTGCTAAGTACTCACTTACTAAAAACAGTAGTGTATTTTGCTATTCAGTTACTATTTACTTATTTCTACCACATTCCATGATACTATAAAGTTAGTAGATGAAGTTTTTCTTCAAATGAATGCACTGGAGATGCATGCGATGCGCCTCGAGCAATGAGACTGGCAGACGGCTTTGTGACGAGCTTGAATAGATTTCTGTTGGTCCATAATATGTGTATAAACAGCTAGGTATGAGAGTAAATATTTACACACATTAATAAAGTCAAAAGTTAGAATAAATAACATAGAATAAGTAATAAATAAAACCTAAAAATAAAAATAATAAAAAGTTAGAAGATTTAGGATTAGAGTGAGTAACTACCGATGTATCTCATTTTAGAGCATGACTAATGTGACTATACATACTATAGTACCTACTTAGTATGCACGTACTCTATCACTATAACGTCCAGAGTATGCCACATTATTTGTCAGTGATTTAGCTGCAAGCAAACCATGGAATATCAAACTAATACCAGTCCAAATTATCCAAACCAACTAGATAATTCTTACTCATTATTAAAGGAACCCAAAGAACATTTCTTTTTTTTTCAGTCTAAAAACATTTCATGCCTTGAAATGTCTTTAGACTGAACCATAAGACGGTTCATTTAATTCAGGAAATGGCTCACAAGTACACAGTAAGCAGCAGACGCTGGTGATAATAATAATAACGTCTGTGTTATTGTATTGTTATGAGCAGCACGCAGACATTAGGAAGCACAAACAGTCTACATGTGTTTCTGTGAGTTTAGAATTGTACTCACGAACGAGAAATTGTAAAAAAACTACTACAATTTTTTTTAGCACTTCCGTGAAACTATGAGAAAAAGCAGTGTGTCCAATAGTCTATACACAATACGATTTTCTGCTAATAAGTCGAGCTAGTGGTCGTTACTGAAACCGTGTCAGAGGCCTATATAGTTGAGCTACTAGACGGTTTGAAAACTCTGACACCAGGGTTTATCGGGTCGTTGTTCGACTCGAAAATCCACTCGCTAAGAAGAAGAAGAAGTCGAGCATACTCGATGGTGCATTTTATATTCAGAATTTTCACAAGAAAATCCTAGCAGAATTTTGTTAAAGCACTCACATAGAAATATATTAAAACATCAGGAATTTTACGAAGTGCTCACATCAGATATGAGCACCGAAATGAGTGCCAGAGAACATTCTACATAGGTACGAGCTTGATACGAGTATGCGCTCAGCGTAATTACCACCACCATGTGGAAATGATTTGGCATGGGTAACGTTTACGCTACTATGAACTTTATATTACGTTCAACTTTAATAATCAGATTACTATTTTATGTCATAAAATAATTAATTATGGAAGATGAATTGGATCAGTTCCCGTAGCATGCACTGAGCATATAATCACTACGTTTGTAGCATGCATATATCGCATTCTATCTGTCAAATTTCCCTACAATTTGACAAATATATTTCCTCCTATCACAAAGGTTGCCTGTAAAAAAAAAATTAAGTAATACATATTTTATCTAGATACAATCATAATATTTACTGCTATCAAAACAAAAACTATAGACATTCTCAGGTTCTATTTTAGTTCATGCAAATAAACCTGCAACTGACATTCCTTCCTCCTCCCATGTTATCTTCAGCTACTAATAGGAACAACCTTCGTCATCTTGAATGACATCTCTGAAAGCCTAAAGTTCGCAACAAGCAAACTCATTCTCCTCTTTCCCATGAGATAAATATAAAACAGGATTCGAAGGGTTGCTCTATGTCGCTATGTTGTACAGATAAGACTTATTGCTAAATCTGCATTTACAGAAAGGTTTGCATATGCAAAATGGAATGGAATTGACATATTTGTAGTCAACGGCAATGTTTGTACTTCCACCATATGAGTACTACAACTACAAGTCTCACTTCCGCAGGTCTCCATAGGTCAAAAAGCCTGTTTTCGCAACAAGAAAACTCATTCTCCTCATTCCCGTGAGATAAATATAAAACAGGATTCGCAGGGTTGCTCCTTGTCGCAATGGCGTATAGATAAGACTTATTGCGGAATTTCGATGCAGATTCACAGAATCGCCTGCGTACGCAAAACGACACGACAAGTCGTGCCTCTCAGAGTCGAGCCTGTAGCGAGCAAATGTGAGACGGTTGAGAGAGAATACAAATGAGGGAAACTTTGAAGAATGTGGCATATGAAAGCACATTTAACTGAGCTCCACTTTATATACCTTAGGATTTTACTTATCTTCATCTTTACTTTTATTTTTCAATTCCCGTTTCCTGTATCTGTGTTCGACGGTAGTGTATTTCCGTAGTAAAGTTAGTTGTTTGTGACCTACAGTTCTAAAGTACAGTTCCGTAGGTTAGCTGAAAGAAGTTTCTTTGTAGAAATGGCACATACCATTATTATTTTACGATATATGTACATATTTATCTGGTACAGGGTTATGTACTCACTTTTTTTGCGTTTATCCAAAAGACATAAATAAAACAAGAATTATCCAGTTTCGTATTCCGAGTTAGCTTTGCCTTTATAAATTATCCTAACATGTTATTAATAACAGAAAATACGTTACATTTATATTCCTAAATGTATTTCACTTCACAAACTAGTTGAGTAGCAACTACTGAACGAATTATACGAGACAAGCTATTATGGCCCGTATTTATAATCAGCTCTCAAGAGTGACAGCGAGTTTGAGTTCGTATCAGAAATGTCATTTTAATACAAAATGGTCTGTCAAATCAGTACTTAATATTGCTATCAATCTTGAGATCGCTTTATAAATACGAGCCCATGTGAGCGGAATAAATGTTGGTAGCACTTGGAGCGTGTTTATTTTCTATTCCAAATGTTACTCTCCTAGTAATTTTGACTATTTTTGACTTTATTGTCCAAACAGAATAAACGATCCTCTTCCAGAAGTGGAAGTATAAAATAAAAATATAAATAATAATAATAAAAAAAAATACTTTCCAGTAATGATTTTTTTGAAGAAGCTCTGTATTCCACTACTATTGACTATTACTACCAAAATTAAAGCAAAACATCATAATACATACATCATCATAAAGTATCTAATCAAACAGGCGTTCGTCTAGTCTAGCCATTGTTTTACCCTGTTTACTATTCCGTTAGTACTTTAGTCCAATTACGTGAAAAGATTTCCATTAAAGTTGTTAAAAGCAGCTCGGTAAAAGCGAGAACTAATTGCAGGCTTTCAGCTGGCTCAGGTCTTATAGAAAGCCCTGGAATAGCCGAGTTAAGATTTATGCCCTGATCTCGGATTTACTATTACATGGAGCTACAGATTTAGAGTAGGGTAGATACCGTATGTCGTCCGATGCATTGCATAAACTTATCCTTATCACGCACTCACTCTAGGTATTAATTGTGTTAATGATGATACTCTCATAACAAATAGAACGTAGTAGAGAAAAAAGACTCACAATAAACAAGTTCACTTTCTAGGATCCTTTTTCTGAATTAAGGCATACCAACCCCTAAACTAATGTAATAGACAGCTTTGGTGCCCTTTAAAATTATTGACTGGTTTGTGGATTGACTTTTTTATATTAAACTATGTACTTGCTTTTGTGATTTTTATAAAATCTAAGTTATTTAATAAACTCTAAAGTCAATAAACGTCTGACATGTCGTTATAATGGTAAAAAATAAACACAGTTTTCTTGCATGCAGACAACATGGGGAATCTAGACTCGGTACTCATTCTTAATCTGTGCTTGGGGTACGGTTCTCGCTCGTTAATATTTCAACCCGGTATTCAGCATACAAGAGATGGAAAATATGAATTTTCTTGGGATCGGGAACAAGCAATCAAGTTGTTAGGTTAGGTTATTGGGTTGGATAATTTGGATTTCGTAATAAGTAAGTATACTTACTTCGGTACCCTACTCAATGATAATTGTTATGGCAGAAAATATTTATATTTGTGTCTTATTTTTCTTTTCCTACCAGCCTATAACTACCCCACAGTTTTTGATCATCACTTCTGAACTAACGAGCTGATCATCATGATGTATAAGTACCTACTTATTTTGGATTATGTAGACTGGTAAAGAAGGCCCAAGCGCCTGTCAGTAAATTATGACGGATCAGGCGGAGTAAATGAGCAGCCTGCGAACACTCGCATTCAGCGTAATATCCATCAGTGTACAGTCTACGTTTCATATCATATGTCTATTAAATGCGTGGGCAAATAAACGCCCTAATGAGTGGTAATGTTTTTTATACCTACGTTTTTTTTTATATGATATGGGTATTGCTCGTAATGGCGATAGAGACAGTGGACAGTAGATAGAGCAACTCGATCGCTCATAGTCCAAACATACCTTTTAGTTGAACAGATTTAGGTTGTATGCATTTGAAAATCAAAGTATGACGGTACCATGATTCCATATCCATTTTACACATCATTTAGTTTATTTCATGTTCGTTTTGCCAGAATTTTCAGAATTTGTTAAACTCATGTGGCATCTAATACAATATTCCTAGAGAGTTTGTGAATGCAGCGGCGGTGTGAATAAGTTTTCGAATGAGCTTTATTACAAATCGCAGTGGTTTAAACATTTTGCATTCATTTTGTGAGAATTGTGAGTCAGGACTAGCAAATATTAAACAAAGTGTACTTAGATACTCTACATTTAATTATAATTACTGTTCCTAATTAATATATTCATGATGTATCTTCTCTTAACTCTTTTCTAAGGATCAGAAAAATTCTATAACCCCCCAATAGCATTAGGCACATTTGGTTCCTCATAAAATGAGAATCGAAATGAAAAATAATTAACTACTTAATCTGCCATGTTAATTAAAAAGATTATTTTGTTCAGGTATTAAGTTACATACAATACAGATTTGGAATCCTCGTGATGAGCTCTTTACGAATATGTATGTAACTGAATACGTTGAAAAAAATTTTTTTTAATGCGTTTGTTCTTTGATGGTGTTTGGTGATTGTGATTCATGATAAATAAGATATTACACAAAATGACTCTTGTAAAATTAGCACAATTATTGCACATCTATTTGAAAATTTTGCAAATGACTTTATGAAAAATATGGAGGTTTATTTGAAAGCAGACGTCAGGTGTGATAAGGCTGGCATCAGGCGGCGTGAATGAGCAGTCTGCGTGTGTACTCAGCCTAATTGCCGCCGCGAGCTTCATTCGCACGTGAGCGATGCGGTAAGCATAATATTAAACTTCCTTTTAAAATGCTTTCTGATCCTAGAGCGCACGAGAACATTCTGACCATGGAACATGCAACCGTTCTGAAATATTTAGGTAATCAAAATAAACATCATCGTGGTAATAACTCCTTTCCAAAGAACAATTTAAATGTAGAGAACATTCTTGTTCTTTCTGCAGTTATAGGTAAATACAGATTGATGTGAGAGTGGTCTGTCTGACTACGCCACTATACAAGATAAACACTTTTTTATTCACATTCTGAATATAAGCCATTATGGTCGACAAAACAACTCGGCAATAACAAACTCAGTCGGGAAAAACAAACACATCCATACTCACATGCGAAACTAACAAAACGTACACGCGATAAAACCATCAGACCTCCATAAAATCCACATAAATAGAGTTCCGAAATGCGTCTAAACGGCTTCCACATTCAATACAAATTAATCCGAATTCAGCAGAACCCTTCAGAAGGGCTCACTCAGAAACCTCTCACAGGGGCAGTGGGCTATCGAACGAACCGCTCATTTGTTACAGTGCGACAGGAAGTGGAGGCAAGCCGGGTATGGATCCACATCCACGTGCGGAGATGCGGAAATCTCTGCATCTCAATATAAACTAATCAATGAAAGTATGCACGAAATCGCTTCTTGTCTTCTATGTGATGAATTAGGTGTAAAATATGAATGTTTACTCACAGGGGCGCGCGGTGGCTTGCAGGCGTGTGGTTGGTGCGCGTGGTGGCGCGACGCATGCCGCGTGCTGCTGCGTCGCGCGGCGCGGCCCGACTGACGCACGCACGCGCGCGCTACGACGCTACGCCGTACACCGCGTAGCGGCTACGGAGCGCCCCTGTAGCCCTCTGTAGCACGCTGTAGCAGTATAGCTACCGGCTTTCTCCAATTTAATCTGTTTATTTTGATTCGAGCCTTAATTTTTCGCTAAATTAAGTCGGGATTTTCTTTTTTGTCCCTGCCTGTCCCTTTTTCGCGTGTAAATTGATACTTTTAAGCCAAATTCCCTTTTGTCTTGCAAATTGGCTATTTTTAGAATCTGCTTTAATTGAAGTTTTGCTTGTGGTTATTTAACTTATATTGAAAATATTTCACGTAAATCTTTTTATTTTTCGTTTTTTTTTATCAAAAAATTCGCGAATGAAAATCCAATGTCGTAGTTCAATTCTCGTGGCGGCTATTACGTTAATGTCCGGGGGTAGATTTGGACAATAAAAATAAACGGTCACTGCCGTGGCTGTATGCAGGACAAAACTCCTAAACGGCGGAACTTTGTTATTCATGTCGCGGTTTAAACGACACGTTGCGGCTCGACCTTTTTCACTTTGCCCAAACTCATAAATTACGCGACTTTGTTTGCGTATTGTTATGATAAATTTTTGGGACTGGAAATTGTTTATTTCTTTGTAAATTGGAACACTTGGCCCATGAAGGTGACATTGGCTTTAATTATGATTTATTGACTTTAATTATGAATTTGGTAGATCAGAATGTCATTACTACTTACTATAATACGTTGAATTCACTGTAATAATAATAACCGATCACAGTAATAATTCGTAGTTCGTTTTAACATTATCTTTCCAATTTTCCTCTACGTTTCAGGCAATTCCAAGAGGAATGATCTCAATATCAGCCGCCATGATAAAGTGATCTGCCGCCCCGGGCGATTATACTCTTGGCGTAAAAATTAAAGCTTCTTCTTCCGGAGTTCACATCAATCACGAATATCAGCACCCTCGGGAGGAGGAAAAAATACGGGAAACTGGGATGCCCGCTTGTTTAGATAAAGTTGACCGCTATAATGACTATATAATTTGGTTCTTGGGGTATTTTTTCCTCCTAAAGTGTTCTGTGTTGTGTTTTGCATACATAAGTACTTACTTTATGTTTACGTACATGAAGTTTTCGTTACTTTTGATTCAATTTAAAGGTTTTTTCAGATATTTACAGTACTTATTATGTAAAGTGAATACGAGGTATCCGCCCATCGCCTATATACCGAAATTTTCCGAAGCCCTCTGGTTTTTAAATTATATCAGATCGAAAAGCCAGTAGGCAGTAGGTACATTCTATGTTATTTTATTGCTCCCAGTCCAGCTTAGACAAAATATCCATCATTATAAATTTTTGATAAACATTAAATTTTGCTAATAAACATTAAATCATTTAAATAATAAACATTAAATCTTTTTGAGAGCATTAACTTTCGACCTCTATTTATATCGATAAATAGAGCTGATTTTTCCAAAATTCGCATCAATCAGGACCATCGACACCCTCGAGACTGATAAAAAAAGAATGGCGGGAAAAAGTGGGATGCCCCTTGTTAAGATAAAGTGGACTGATAATAAGGATACGATACAGTTTAGAACAAAACTTAAACCTTTTTTCTTTGACCATCAGCGGAAAGAAAAAATGGTTTAACGTTGTTATTTTTAACACAATAAAGTTATTTTCCTAAGACTGTATTGTATTTTTACTGTTATGTTTGAAATTAAATTTATTTACCCTGCCTACCTACCTACTAAGTAATGCTATCGAAAATTAATCATGACTTCGTGAAGTATTTTGTTGGTAGAAAATTCTGGATATCTAGTCTAGTGGATACCATAATGTACCTACTTATATATCTTCTTTATAATGCACAAAATGTACCCAAAACGCCCAAGATTTTCTTTAGGAAACTTTCATCAATCACAGGGTCGGAACCCTTGAGCGAGAAAAATGGCAAAGCAACGGGGTTCCCGTTGATAATAGCTGATAAACAGTATGTTCTTCGTTCTGAATAAAAGCAAATGCATGTTTATTCCTTATTAACAAAGCTGTATTGTAGAAAAAATATGACTAAGAAAATGTTACCACCATAAAGTTGGTAAAATGTTAAAAGTAATATATTTATCTTTCGAAAAAATTAACAACTTTTGACTAGTACTTAAATATAAAATTCAATAAATTCTTGTTCCAGAGACTATTATGTAATAGATAGATTTTCATAAACCACATTGAAAAATTGTTGAAATTGTCCCGCAAACCGCAAATCGGTCCCGCATTCTAATGCTGTGGTTTGAGATACCTAAGTAAGAAGCAGGTACTACTTCAGATAGAGGTAGATATATCTAACAAGTACATACTATGGAGGTATAAGTATAATAATTATAATAATAATATACTCTTGTACCTTGTTTCGGAGACAGACACAAAAAAACACCTTGTAAACACATTATTTAATAATTTTCGAGTAGACTTTATTTCTGAAGGTTTTCAGTTACTCAGCTTGTCTAGTCTCCGAAATAGCCTTTGATGTGTAGAGTCTAAAGTCTAAGATACCTACAAGGAACGCATCTTGCTTGTGGTATGTAGCCATGTATGTATGTTGTTATACAGGTTATAATATAATTATTACCTATTATAGATAGATAGGTATAGGTAGACAAGACATGTTCTATTATATTATAGAGGGCTGTTGAGGTTCGAAGTTTCGCAAATGTCGTTTACGCTCCGGAAACCCGCTACAGGAAGGCCTATTATAAGCTTGCGAATAACCTACTTTGGATACAAAGATTGAAAGACTGTCTGTGTTTCATTCATGTGTGTGAGAGTGTACATGCATGTGGTAGTCACAGGTTGAAGAAGATGTACTAAAGGTTTTTTCTCCTGCCTCATTAACTTTAGATGTTTTTACCGATCTGAAGAGTGCCACGTAATGCAGGAGATACTTATATGCAGCTTTGCATTTTCTTTTCGCCATCAATTAGAATGAGATAGCTATGAAAAGATTCTATGTTTTTTATCACTCCTAGCTCAACATGGAAGTAACCCACGTCCCAACAATGAATTTAGGCTTTATACAAGCCGGTAAAAGCTGGACAAACGCCAGGCACAAGTCGCGAATCCCAGGTGCTGCTAGTAAGTCGTCTCTTTTAAGAATTCAGCACATACTTACGTATAGTCACGCCTTTGTTTCTTACGGAGTAGACAGACCATCAACAGCTTTAAATCAGCAATTTGGCTAGCATTGGACTAAGATTCCTACCTTCAATGTAATTTAGGCTTTATAAAAGCTGGTAAAAGCTGGACGAGCGCCAGGCACGAGTCGCTAACACGTGCAGCACGTGCGCCGAATCCCAGGTGCTGCTAGTAAGTCGTCTCTTTTAAGAATTCAGCACATACTTACGTATAGTCACGCCTTTGTTTCTTACGGAGTAGACAGACCATCAACAGCTTTAATTAAACCAGCAATTTGGCTAGCAATGGACTAAGATTCCTACCTACAAGTAATTTAGGCTTTATAAAAGCTGGTAAAAGCTGGACGAGCGCCAGGCACGAGTTGCTAACACGTGCAGCACGTGCGCCGAATCCCAGGTGCTGCTAGTAAGTTGTCTTGCTCAAGAAGTAACAAGAAAATAAGAAGGAAATAAATATACTAGAATAAGAAATAGGACTGTATTTTTTGTAACACTTTGTCTGCCTCTTCTCATCATATGAGGCTTATTTTACCTTCTAATATTCTAATAAAAAAACAGTGAAATCAATCTTGCTACGTTTGCTACGCCAGTAGGTTCAAGTATGGTTGGTTCTAGCTTGGCTACGATGTACCTAGAGCAAGCATGCTGATTGCTGGCTGAAGAAAACTTATTACGAAAAGGGCTCCTATACCTTATAGACCATGCGAGCCTTGGCTTTCATCAAATTCTAAACATTTGTTTGATGTTTATATGCCAATTTCTCTTGTCTGCAAAGTTCGGACGACCCATCCTTTTTTTTCTCGATGATCAGTTTCTTTGTCAGCAGGACGTGTCACGTAGGAGAGGCTATACCAATACCAATACGAAAAATGCTGACAAATACAGGGATGCAAGTACAGAACAGACGGCGACGTGGAGAATAGGCTGTATTGTATTGTAAGTATCTACGTTTACGTAATAGAATAGAATAACAGCTATAATAAGAACGTAGGGTGCCTGTTTTTATTATTTATGAAGGTATTAGGTATATGAGCTACCGTAGGTACGAACCGTCAAAATAAAGTAAAACAACTCGTAGTTTGGTAGTAGATTCAAGCTATTCAACAAGAGATGTCGCTTTGGACAAGAAATAAAACTTTTTTTTAAATGTCAAGAAAAAAATACTAATTCCTGGCTGAAATTGCTGGAAAAAATATTTACGTAGCCATAAAATGCAAAATAAAAATAATCAAAATATTGTTTTAAAATATTAAATGGCTTTCCTCCTGATGTTTCCCACCACTTTCAGCCAGTTACAAATGCAAGTGATACTGCTATTCACCGAAAGATGTCGCTAGATATCGGTTTTTATAATCTGTGGTGGCCGTCTTCCTTCTGTCAAGTGTCAAGTCAAGTTGTGTATCAAAAAAGTTGTGAATCGCAACTTTTTGTGGAAGAAATTGCTGTTTATTGTATTTGTTGTGTTGTATTCACACGGTTTTGTTGTACTTTTACTTCACAACGCGGTGCTTGAACGATCTGTTGAGGCTACAGACCATTGGTGGTTTGGTATCGCGCGCGGCGGGGGCGTATCTGTCTTAGGTGTTTACCCACCGTGGACATCGGTGTTCGTGAATTGATTTGAATCACAATGAAAGTGCATTTAAAATAGCTGAGAGGTGGCGAAGTGTGAAGAATATCGTGCAGCGGTGTCTGTAGCGCTCAGTGTGCGGAGATGGCGGAGAGTAGCTCGTTCGTTGCGAAGCCGGCGAGGGGCTGGCTGCATCCAGACTCCGTACTGGCTAGCGATGGAGTCACCTACGCCGTCAGGGTATGTACCTATCCTTTGTATTTGATACCTAACTTTCAAAGTAAAGAGCCGGAAAACGACAGATGGTATGCTTTCTCGTCCTCTTGCTTTGACACTACTTTCTGAGTAAACTGACGCTGAACTAGTTAGATAAGAGAGGAATGCTTGCATGACAAAATGGTAATATGTATGCCTATTAACCTACCTGTAAAGTGGTGCACTGAGTTAGTAGTTTCATTAATTAATGTCCTGTAAATTACTAAGTACACAGATCTATTTTACTTTTCCTGGAAGCACATTATCCTTTTCAAACACACAATGGTTTCAAAAAACTAGTGACATATAGGACAATAATATACATTACATTGGCAATGGATCAATTTGTTGTTTCTCTCTCCTCTACCTTTCACTATAATACAATGCACATAGTTAAACAATAATTTGATTACTAAATAAAATTACTAAGTTCAAATATGGAAATCAACATGTAAAAATAAATGGGATCCAAACCCACTATCTGCAACCTCACCAATTTGTACTGCAGCTCCAACTAATTATGTTTGATTTGTGGAATGGAAACAATCGAGCACAATATATCTGTGTTTGCATTGCACTAGCTTCATCTGCTCATCTGCCTCCCTCTGTTATAAAAAGAAACTAAAGGAAAGTTACCAACTTGTTTTGCAGTCCATTAACTGCTTTTCCTTTACAACTTAAAAGAAATTAAAATTTAGAAACAGAAAAACATGTTTTGTAATAAAGTTATTTTCTGTTGTTTTGAAATGTGAACATCAGTGAAATTGGGAAGAAAAGCAGTTTACGGGCCACAAAACCCGTTGGTATTGATCACTCAATGTTTAAAAGTTCATTTTATGATTTTACTTTCCAGTACATAGGATGTATGGAGGTCCTGACTTCAATGAAGAAACTAGACTTTGAGACAAGGTCACAAGTAGCTAAGTGAGTATGCAATTTAGATGATTCATCTCATCTTATATTATCAACAAAGCTATGTTCATTGTACTTGTTAAATAAATTCCTTTTATTATAGCTGCTCAATGCTTTGCATTACACTTGACAAACTTGTAACACTACATCTGCATAATATTTTTAGAATTCTATTTTATTCTCTCCACAAGTTACATTTATTTTTCTGTAATTTTCTGTGTATTTTGCACTCACAGAGCTATAATTATTTCTAAAATATGAGAATCTAAATCAAATATTCATGCATCAAAAATCAAATGTCCTTTCTGAGGTTGAATTTTTGGTTTGTTGTTTCTCATATTAAATTTTTCTCCTTGAATAAGTTGATTTCTTTTTCTAGTTTGTATCAAATTGTTATTTAGTTGCTCGCTTATCTATCCTGTGAGTAGGTAATGTATAATAACAATTTCATTTTCCTTCCAATGCTAGGCACAAGTATTTTAGGATAAACATTTGATATATAATTTTCCTTTTGTTGGTTTTGCTAAATTTGCTTTGTGCATTTGTGAACTCTATGTTTTATAAAAGAAGAAATGTCTCAATTGATCCATTGCCAATGTAATGTATATTATTGTCCTATATGTCACTAGTTTTTTGAAACCATTGTGTGTTTGAAAAGGATAATGTGCTTCCAGGAAAAGTAAAATAGATCTGTGTACTTAGTAATTTACAGGACATTAATTAATGAAACTACTAACTCAGTGCACCACTTTACAGGTAGGTTAATAGGCATACATATTACCATTTTGTCATGCAAGCATTCCTCTCTTATCTAACTAGTTCAGCGTCAGTTTACTCAGAAAGTAGTGTCAAAGCAAGAGGACGAGAAAGCATACCATCTGTCGTTTTCCGGCTCTTTACTTTGAAAGTTAGGTATCAAATACAAAGGATAGGTACATACCCTGACGGCGTAGGTGACTCCATCGCTAGCCAGTACGGAGTCTGGATGCAGCCAGCCCCTCGCCGGCTTCGCAACGAACGAGCTACTCTCCGCCATCTCCGCACACTGAGCGCTACAGACACCGCTGCACGATATTCTTCACACTTCGCCACCTCTCAGCTATTTTAAATGCACTTTCATTGTGATTCAAATCAATTCACGAACACCGATGTCCACGGTGGGTAAACACCTAAGACAGATACGCCCCCGCCGCGCGCGATACCAAACCACCAATGGTCTGTAGCCTCAACAGATCGTTCAAGCACCGCGTTGTGAAGTAAAAGTACAACAAAACCGTGTGAATACAACACAACAAATACAATAAACAGCAATTTCTTCCACAAAAAGTTGCGATTCACAACTTTTTTGATACACAACTTGACTTGACACTTGACAGAAGGAAGACGGCCACCACAGATTATAAAAACCGATATCTAGCGACATCTTTCGGTGAATAGCAGTATCACTTGCATTTGTAACTGGCTGAAAGTGGTGGGAAACATCAGGAGGAAAGCCATTTAATATTTTAAAACAATATTTTGATTATTTTTATTTTGCATTTTATGGCTACGTAAATATTTTTTCCAGCAATTTCAGCCAGGAATTAGTATTTTTTTCTTGACATTTAAAAAAAAGTTTTATTTCTTGTCCAAAGCGACATCTCTTGTTGAATAGCTTGAATCTACTACCAAACTACGAGTTGTTTTACTTTATTTTGACGGTTCGTACCTACGGTAGCTCATATACCTAATACCTTCATAAATAATAAAAACAGGCACCCTACGTTCTTATTATAGCTGTTATTCTATTCTATTACGTAAACGTAGATACTTACAATACAATACAGCCTATTCTCCACGTCGCCGTCTGTTCTGTACTTGCATCCCTGTATTTGTCAGCATTTTTCGTATTGGTATTGGTATAGCCTCTCCTACGTGACACGTCCTGCTGACAAAGAAACTGATCATCGAGAAAAAAAAGGATGGGTCGTCCGAACTTTGCAGACAAGAGAAATTGGCATATAAACATCAAACAAATGTTTAGAATTTGATGAAAGCCAAGGCTCGCATGGTCTATAAGGTATAGGAGCCCTTTTCGTAATAAGTTTTCTTCAGCCAGCAATCAGCATGCTTGCTCTAGGTACATCGTAGCCAAGCTAGAACCAACCATACTTGAACCTACTGGCGTAGCAAACGTAGCAAGATTGATTTCACTGTTTTTTTATTAGAATATTAGAAGGTAAAATAAGCCTCATATGATGAGAAGAGGCAGACAAAGTGTTACAAAAAATACAGTCCTATTTCTTATTCTAGTATATTTATTTCCTTCTTATTTTCTTGTTACTTCTTGAGCAAGACAACTTACTAGCAGCACCTGGGATTCGGCGCACGTGCTGCACGTGTTAGCAACTCGTGCCTGGCGCTCGTCCAGCTTTTACCAGCTTTTATAAAGCCTAAATTACTTGTAGGTAGGAATCTTAGTCCATTGCTAGCCAAATTGCTGGTTTAATTAAAGCTGTTGATGGTCTGTCTACTCCGTAAGAAACAAAGGCGTGACTATACGTAAGTATGTGCTGAATTCTTAAAAGAGACGACTTACTAGCAGCACCTGGGATTCGGCGCACGTGCTGCACGTGTTAGCGACTCGTGCCTGGCGCTCGTCCAGCTTTTACCAGCTTTTATAAAGCCTAAATTACATTGAAGGTAGGAATCTTAGTCCAATGCTAGCCAAATTGCTGATTTAAAGCTGTTGATGGTCTGTCTACTCCGTAAGAAACAAAGGCGTGACTATACGTAAGTATGTGCTGAATTCTTAAAAGAGACGACTTACTAGCAGCACCTGGGATTCGCGACTTGTGCCTGGCGTTTGTCCAGCTTTTACCGGCTTGTATAAAGCCTAAATTCATTGTTGGGACGTGGGTTACTTCCATGTTGAGCTAGGAGTGATAAAAAACATAGAATCTTTTCATAGCTATCTCATTCTAATTGATGGCGAAAAGAAAATGCAAAGCTGCATATAAGTATCTCCTGCATTACGTGGCACTCTTCAGATCGGTAAAAACATCTAAAGTTAATGAGGCAGGA